>CATIWQ010156768.1:0-44862 GCA_949673415.1 Euphorbia schlechtendalii
GCTAATGTGCGATAATCAAGCAGCAATTCAAATATCTCAAAATCCAGTACAGCACGATCGAACCAAACACGTGGAAGTTGATAGACACTTCATCAAAGAAAAAATTGAGTGTGGTATCATAAAACTACCTTTTGTGCGATCCGAAGATCAGCTAGTAGATATTCTAACAAAGGCAGTCAACGGGAAAACCTTCAAAGAAATACTTGACAAGTTAAGCATTGGTAATCCCACTACTCAACTTGAGGGGGAGTGTTATATAAAGTCAAGTTGTAGGTGGGTGATCCCACCTACTTTCCCTTACCTCCTGGCGTAATTTGTGTTCATTAGAATATCAAGTGCTATATAAAGCACTTGGTTTTATATTTGTAAACATATAATGAAATCAATATAATCAATTTTCCTATGTATCTTATTCAAATATCGGTTTATTATAGTTAACAAGTAATAGTGAAGGACTTATTACTTGACTCTACAAGAGAACTGACTGATAATATTGAGTTCATTAATTCATTGTGTCGTCTTGGTGTATCCCATCATTTTGAGAGAGAAATCGAAGGACAACTCGATCATATATTTGCTATGCTTTCTAAATTCATGGAAGATAATGATTATGACTTATGCACCGTGGCAAATTTCTTTCGAGTTTTGCGACAATATGGATACAATGTAACCTGCGGTAATTAATTACTTACTCAACATTGTTATTTTGTTCTCAGCAATATTAAATTTTTTGGAATTATTAATTGATGTTTCAATTTATACAAATCTTGATTATGACAAGTTTGCACATTTCACTATTGGTTGAAACAGATGTGTTTAAGAAGTTCGAAAATAAAGATGGAAAATTCAAGAAAGAAATCTCTAATAATGTCAAAGGCATCTTTGCCTCTACGAAGCATGTTTTCTCGCAATTCATGGCGAAGATATATTAGATCAAGCCCTTGCCTTTACAAGAAAACATCTCAAAATTTTAGCCGAAAACTCAAGTCCAAGTCTTCAAAAGTATATAAGGCATGCTTTGATGTTCCCAAGCCACCGCAACGCAGAAAGGCTCGATACTTTGCATTATATTTCCTATTACAAAGAAGATGAAATGGCAAATGAAACTCTTCTCAGATTTGCAAGGATGGATTTTAATGGACAGCAATTACTCTACAAAAAAGAGTTAGCCTTGCTATCAAAGTGAGTATAGATTAGCTCTTTTCTTAATTTTCTTTAAATGAAATTAGGTTATATAGTTATTGGTGTTACTTATTTTTAATTTAGTTTTTCAGTCCATTAAATTTTAGGTCATTTTAATTTTTAGGTGTTGGATTGATACAAATGTTATGGAAAAGTTTCCATATACCAGAGATAGACTTGTAGTCGTATTTGTGGGCAATTGGTTGCATTTACGAGCCACAATACAGTTCACTTCGAATGATGGTAGCGAAGTATGCACAATTGTTCACATTAGTGGATGATACCTATGATACTTATGGTACATTTGAGCATCTCCAACTCCTCACAGATTCACTTCAACGGTATTATATTTTTAATTTGCTAAATTTTATTTTATTGATGCATAATTTACTTGTTTTTGTTTTTCAATGTTCAGGCTTACCACTAGATGATGTTAGTGATTAACTACCAGAGTATATGAAACATATTTGCAAGATTTTTATCGACGACTTGGAAAAACATAACGGAATGAAAGGATGCTCCTTTGAAGACATACCAAAAAATGATATTAAAGGATACTTGTATAAAACCTCGTATCTTGAGGAAATGGTATGTGTGTGTATGGCTATGGTTTGATTGAACACACTATTTGTTGGAATTAGTGGATTACTCAGAAGAATCAGAAGTCGTAATAAAACTATCAAATTGAAACATTTTGATGATTTCACAAAATTTTAATCGAATAAAATTAGAATGTTTAAACAAGAACTTAGAATGCAAAATACTACAATATTTTAAACCAAAAAAAGAAAGACCAATTTCATGTATTTATTTTTATCCAAGAGATATGTCCAAAACACATGAATTTTCGGGATTAAATAGGTTCAGAAAATACATGACGTTTTGGAAAATGCTGGTTTTTGGTAAAAAAGCATGACTTTTTGGGGGTAATAACATAAAATTTTTTGTTCAAACTAACCTGGTAGCTCGACCCCAATCGGGGGCGCTATGTTGGGGAATAAACGCAGTAATTCCCGTACTACTAGATTAATGGAATGCGAAAATAACAGCGAAAAAATAACACAATATTTGATAACGGAGTTCGGCCAATTTCGCCTACCTCTCCGGAGCTGCTGCAGACTTTATTTTTTACACAATGCTTACAAAACTCTCACCTCACACCCAATTATCCCCGAGAATTTTTAGAGAAATTCTCTTAAAGAAAACCTTTAATAGACGTAATCAAAGGTGCAAACATTACTAGACTTAATTTTGCTTGACCCGCTTTTGATCTTCCTCTCTACTAATTTTTCTCTAACTCTCCAAATGCTCTCAAGCTCTCAAATTTGTGATGATCATTTGCTTTGCAATTCATCCTACTTATAAGGAAATGTTGAAGCATAGAGACAAAACAACTTTCGGTGATGGCTCCCAAAAAATCAACTTTCGGTGACTTTCGGTTACTTTCGGTGGCTTTCGGTGATGGGCCTGAAAAAACAACTTTCGGTGGCCCCATGTGTGACTTTCATAACACGCTACTCCCGGACCCCGCTAGGGACGCTACCCTAGACCCCTGTACCCCGTTGCCGGGGGCTCTGATTCCGGACCCTTAAATCATGATAGAACCAAATAAGCATGCACTCGCATTCTCCCGACTTGTTCGATGATGTATCGCAATTGCAGTGATCAATTAGTTAATCAAATTACACTAATAAGTAACAATATTAGGTCCTTATGTTCTTATCTTACAAAGAGCCGTAGTTTAACCCAATTAATAATTATTTTTGCAAGATCAAAGAGATGGTGAGGTGCAAGTTATTGGAAGTGAAATGGAAGAAAGAGGGGAAAGCTCCATTGTTTAATGAGTAAATGAAAAATGGAAGAGTAACATGTGCTTATGAAATTTTGACATCTTCATTTATTCTTGGAATACAGAATATGGGCAAGAAGGAAATCCAGTGGGTTCAAAATCATCCCGAATTAGTTATCGCTGCCCAATCCATTGGTCGACTCTTGAATGACATAACAGGTCGAACGGTGAGTTATACTCGAACTTGTATCAGTATTTGAGAACATCAACATTGGCAGAAATGTCAATTTTATTTTTTAACACCTCTATAAGTCATTGTGTCCGGGTATTACAAATTCACAACACCAATACACGTAGAGCTCGTTTGGTTGGCGGAATGGCTATTCCGTGAAATAGGAGAAAAATGAATGGAAAAAGACGAAGCATTTGTCTAGAACCTCTCGTCGGGATGGAATGACTATTCCTAGCTATCATACAACTCATGGAATAGATATTCCTTCTCAAGAGGGAGGAATAACTATTCCATGAGTTGTATGATAGCTAGGAATAATTATTCCATCCTGACGACGGATTCTTGGCAATTATTTCTTCTTTTTTCATTCATTTTTCTCCTATTCCATGGAATAATCATTCTGCCAACCAAACGAGACCTAGGCACAATTTACACCACCTAGATTTTAAAAGTCTAGGCACTATTAGCAATTGACTGATTAATGCGGTCAAAGGCGGACCTAACCAAATTTCTTTTGAACTCAAAAATTATTTTCTAAATAATGCCCTTTCTATTCAAAATTTCTTTTGCAGACACATATAGGCGATGCCTAAGCGAGATTTTTCAAAACATTAGCATGTTTTATTGAATCAATAGTTGTAATCTATTATTAAATATTAATAAATAGTAAAATGAAAATCTAATAAGTCCCCAACTTATCCCCATCTATGCCCCTAAGCAGCCGAGTAGCGTCTAGTGATTTTGAAAACACTGAATATCAGCCAATTCTCAGCCAGAATAGCTTGGAGAACTGTGTTATCAAATCTTTAAGTAGTAACAAAACAAATATTGCATTTTTTTGGTATATTTGAAGGATGAGAAGCAAAGACAAGACTTTCCAAAAGTTTATGATTGCTATATGGAAGAATACGGGGTGTCAGAAAACGAAGCCATGAAAGCCGTCCTGAAAGTACTTGAAGATAAGTGGAAGGTAATGAACGAAGAAATAATGAAGCCGAGTGATATGCCGAGAATTTTGCTCAAGTACACTTTGAAATATTGTAGAATGACACTTTTTCTGAATGGAGGAATCACTGATCTCTTTACATATTCATCAAACTTAAATGAACTCATCATATCAATGCTCTGTAAACCATTTCCATTGTGATACTAAATATGATTAAGGGTTTGTTAATTAGATTTTGCAGTTTGTAATAAAGGTTAAGTATGTGTGGTAAATTGACTATTTTAGAATGTCATAATGTTTCTCTAATCTAAATTCTGTATGCTATGTTATTCGGGTTACTGTTTGATATTTCAGAGAGGCAAATGCTGATAACTCTCCAAGCTCAAGTTCTTGCCTGAATCTTAAATTATGAGAAATGAAATTTGCATGTTAAGGACAACGTGTATGGTTTTAGAGTTGTTCTTCTTCAGCCGATAAATGTGTCATGTCCCGGAAACTCAATCAAGAAATTGAAGCAAAAAAGGTAAAAATTGATATCCCTAGAACTCACAAGAACACGGAGGTCGACTGTTCTAAAATATGCTAGAACTATCAAGAACTTCGATTGGAACTGTGAAAAAAAAAAAAAAAAAACCTGCAATATGAATGTCTAACAAGCATATAAATAGTTAAGTAAAAATAGGGTTAAAATCCCAACATAAATACTAGTCACAAAAACTTTTCGAAATTTACAATTTATTCCCTTAATTTAAGACACAAAAATTGAAGGCTCAATACGAATTTCTTTTTTGGCCAAAATGTGACTAATATCACGTCAATGCAGTGTGGTTTAATAATTGGAGCTCAATTTCTGAAAAAATCATAGTGAAGAAATAAAAATGATATTTTTCCCCAAGTCCAAAAATCCGAAAACACCTAAAATAAACCGTGATGAAATTTAATTATCAAAACTGTCAGCATTTGAATAATTCACCTAGGTATAAGCCACTTTAATAACATGTCATATGCTAGCAAAATGAATGAAGAGTTTATATAGTGTGAAAATGTGGTGATGTGTCATAACCACCTATGCGTAAGGCTGTAAACGAACCAAGCTACTCATGAGCTACTCGACGCTCGACTTGTAAAGGCTCGTTCAAGCTCAGTTCATTAACATAAGGAGGTTGTTCGTGAACAACATTTTTAAGCTCGTTTTCATAAATGAACCAAGCTTGAATAGTGTAATACTCGGCTCAAAAGCTCGTGAACAAGCTCGATAAGAGGCTCACAAAAATATTTATGAACCAGCTCGTTAATAGGCCCGTGAACATGTTCGAGAAAATATGTGTTATACTTATGATATAATATAAAAGAATACAATGTTTCGATGTTTATTTTTTTTATAATATTCATATTACAATTATAATAAAATCAATATCTTTTTGTCGTTTGAAGTGAGGTGATAAAAAAATTTATAGTTGTATGCAAATTATGATATAATATTTAATAAACTAAAATTAATTTAAAATAAATATATTTTAAGATGTGTGATCAAATTATAAACTTGAACCATGCATGCTGGTCAAATCATAAAGTTCAACTAAAATAGGTTCGTTAGGCTCGAGTTCGACTAGGTTCGAGCTCGACTCGAACTCAACTAAGCTCGACTTGAAACCAAGTTCGTGCTTGGTTCGAGTTCGTTAAATTTTAACGAACAAAGTTCGAATTCAATAAAACTCAACATAGCATGTCTGTTTCGCGAGGCTGATCTCAACCCAATACTGTGTAGGGTAATCAAACCATATGCCTAAAAAATTAGATTTTATTGCTTTTACAGCAAGGAAAAAGTATTATTAACTTTGTCATTTCATTAGATTATATTACCCATTTTTATGTTGACTTTGTCTACCTCGTGTAACTACCATCTCTCTTCTACGTAATTTGAATTTCGCAACTTCAAATGTAAATTTCTCACTAACCGTTGATTTTTTTCGAATCGACGTTTTGAAATATTTTGTTTTTCTTAATTTTATCTTTAAAATAACACGCACTTCAAAAAATTTATAATGTATTGTAATATTATTCATTGTATAATAGTAGTTAATATTTGTTTTTAATGTCTTTTTCATAAAAGCATTATACATTGTATAAGAATTGTATAATGTATAAGACTGCGATAAATTATTTATTTTACTGGAAAGTGAGTTCTGTTGTAAACATAAAGAGAGGATATACTATATGAATTCATTATACCATTGTTATACCATGTATACGAGCTTTTATACCAGTTTAGAGGTCTTCATGTTATAATTTTTATGGAAAATCATTACTGTTATTAACATAAAGGAGATTAGATGATTATATGAATACATTATACAACTCTTATACCATGTATACCGTCTTCATGAAAATTCAATAAAAGGGCATGATACAACAATTATAAGATGTATAAGATTGCGAAACATTATTTTTAATAAAAGTGCACGTCATTTTGAAGATAAAACTATGACGAACAAAATATTTCAAAGCATCGATTCAAAAAAACTCAATGGTTTGTGAGATATCGACATTTGAAGTTGTGAAATTCAAATTAAATAAGAGAGAAAATGTAGTTACAAGGATTGAAAAGTTAACATAAAAAAGGGTACAAGGAAAAATATTTTTCATTTTCATGTAAAAGGGAAAAAGATTATTCTTTTTGGGTTTTGTTAAATAAAGTATTTGTAAGCTGCAATTAGCAAAAGCACCCCGTAACATTCCGTTCTATTGGAAGATGCCACCAACAGGATGGGTAAAGGTAAACACGGACGCAAACTCTCTTGGAAGCCTAGGGCCTTCTGGTTGTGGCGGAATTTTCTGCAACGATAAAAGTTTGGCACTATATTGTTTTTGCTTTTCAATGGAGTCATCATTTGCATATATGGCTGAGTTGAAGGCGGCAATTTTTACGATAAACACAGTTGTTGATAGAGGATGGCAGCATCTATGGTTGGAAAGCGATTTTACAAATGTGGTTTATCTCCTTCGTTCACGTAGTGAACACGTACCATGGAAATTGAGGACTGCTTAGAGAGCATATTTGGCGGCTTTGAACAACATGAATTTCATTGTTTCTCATATGTTCAGGGAAGGGAATGGATTAGCGGATGCGTTGGCTGCACATGGCAGAATTACACTTATTATCTTGATGTTTTTACTCATAAAACGATGTGGTTTAGAGTCATTTTATACTTCATATAAAAGATTTCATGTGGTATGTAGTTATTTTTTATGCAAGTGCAGAAACTAGGTGAATCATGGGAGTGAAATGATCAAAGATGGAATTCTATGCAAAAAGAGAAAAAGGTGCAAAAAGAGAAAAAGGTGCAAAAAGATGCATGGAATGCAAGGAATTGGCTAAGGATTGAAGTTGTCAAAGATCGGTAAAGTTGCAAAGAAGAATCATGAAGAAAAGCGTGAGTCACGACCATGTCATGATAGTGATTCCTACTCCCGATTGGCCAAATCAAGCTCGCGACTATATATCGCGATCGTGACTTATCATTCTTCACAAACAGTCAGTTACCAACTTACATTCATGATCGTGACATGTATGTCACGCTGGCGAATCGTGACGGGTTTGATAAACTCTTCTCAACTTCCAACCGCCGGATAAGAATGATCAACTGCCATCAACTGTCAGGCAAAGAGACACCTTTTGGAGACAATGCAACCATGAAAAGGTGCCTATCCATTGAAGATAAGGATGAAATCTTGCATCGAATCACATTGAAGATGATGCAACCCTTCACCAATGGACATGACTATTCGTTTGGATAAACAAAACCTTTCACACTCTATAAATAGAGGTTCAAATCAACCATTTTGTGTAGATGGTGTGAGATGACATGTATGGCATGATACATGATAGATAGAGAGTGAAGGTTATATAGATTTCGCTAAGTTCAAAGTGTTAGAGAGAAAAATGTATAACTGATTCGATTCTTGTTTCAATCACTAGATTTCTCCATAAATTCGAGCGATTGTTGTATAAGTGTAATTTCAAAGCACTTATCAATAAAAGTTTCTGTTCTTCAACATTCATTTGTTTAATATTCACAAGGAATAGCATCCTAACAGAGGTTTTATACGAGTTGAGACCGAATTCAAAGTAGATGCAGGAATTGCGGGAATTGACGACTCCCATTAAAGAGTGGATACGGTTTGATCAACTTTAGCTTTCACTTGCATACCTTACAACTTTACTTTGTTTTCTACTTATAATTTCTAATTCGAAGTTTATGATATGTCTATGTGTCATAACGAGTATTTCGTCTTGTGTCACTTATATTAATGAAGTTATATGCTTTTAAGTTGACTTTAAGAGTAGTTTCGGGGTTAACAAGATTGTGTATAATCACTGGATCTGTGATTATAACGCTGTTTAGTGAGTTAACATTTTTGGAGTGGTAACTTGCTAAATATGATTATGTGAGAGCGACCCGTACTAAGCATAGTATTATTGTTATCCAGGTTTTTATAAGTGTCATAGTTCATTTACCCTAGATTTAGAAAAGTCATTTCATGTGTTGCTCTGCAGTGAATTATAGGATATTTGGACTTCTAGAACCGAGTTTGTTGAAGTTATCTAGTGCATAAAACATTCTTGATTATTTTGCATATTTTACTCCACTATATGTGTTCTTAGGGAATATCTATATGCTTTGCATCTTCTCTAATCTGTTCATGCATCTATCCATTCATCAGTCTACCATTCAAAATCTTCAACTTATTTTATTTTCTTTTGTTCCGTAACTCTAATTGATCCTTAGATTCGAATTCCTTCCCTGTGGGATCGATATCTTTTAAAACTACATCGCAACTGTATACTTGCAGTTATCATCATTTTTCTATTTGATAAGCGGTACTGATATTTAGAACTTTTATATTATGAGTAGAAAAGTGGCGAACAATGAATATGTGAAGTGTTGGAAGTATTAATTAGGATTCATTTTATATGAGACTTGTTCTTGTTGGTTCATTTCATAGTGTCTGATTTAAGCATGTAGAGGAGTAGAAAAAAATGCACTAATCATAAAACTCAGAAGTTATAAAAGTGGCATTGTAAAGCACCCTAAACCTAATCAGTTATTAACAGATTTTGGACTGAATTGTGACGAGATGATTTGTAGTTCTTGGCTACCAATGGGTCTTATTAAAGAAGTGATGGAAATATTGTTGAGTTTTTAATCTATTTTTTAACATATCAGTTTTCTCTATAATATGGTAATCACATACTTTCATATGTCACAAAAGCATGCTCTGATTCAGTGATTTTTATATGCATTTCTGTGAAATGAACAAAATCAACAAATATAATGGAAAATTGCATTAAGAAATTTAGAGGGGTTATTATCTACCGCTGCATTGAATTTTAGTCATTTATAATTATTTGTATATAATCTGACCTCCCGAAAATCTGCAGGATTTTCTTAAATTGTGTTTGTTAGAAGTTGGATAGTGTAACAAACAGATTGAGCAATATATAGTAGAAAAGACAGTTGAGAGAGTCAAAGATCTTATTCACGTTATGTTATTTTGAGAGAAGTATACTGAAATTGTTGTCTGGTCTTTTAGCTTAACTATATGTGTAGTTTTTGTGTACTGGATACCGACTACAGTGGAAGAAATTCTAACAATTCTTAAAATGGATTTTGAGCTCTCAAGAATCTATTTTTAGGTTTTGAAATTATAATTGATTTTTATTCTCCACAAACATGATCCGATTTTTATTCTCAATTGAGTTTGAGCTCTAGTTCAACTTTATCTTTTTTAGCGTATTCTGTTTGTCAATAAAATTGTCAAGGACACTGGTCATTGAATTGATATTCAATTCATTAATATCGATAAAATTAGGATTTAGGGGTTTTATGCTTATAATGGGTTATATATATAAATGCTAGAACTTTTTTTTTAATCTTGCTTTAGTTTAAACAATCTTTTGTTAGAAGTGTAAGTTGCTGAAAGATGCTGTTATTTAGTTAGCAGCAAGGTTTTCCTACTTCTCACTTTCATCTCTGTTGTTACTAGAATGGGATAAAAGAACCTATCGCAAAGCTTGATTTTGACTTGAATGTTGAAAATTTGGATTCTGATGTTGGTGAGATGTTATTTTTCTTATGCTTTGATTTCCTATTATTGTCAACTCTCATTTCTCTTATAGATTGAGCTAAACTTGTTTCCTAGAAAAGTATTTTCTGTTAGACACGATTTATTGTGATATGCGAATTGATGTTTTATCTTTTTAAATGTAAAATGGTTCTTAGTTTGTATTTCGTAATGTCACTTGGGCAGATGTCGTTGTTACGCCTTCCTTCATTTACATTGATCAAGCGAAAGCTTCATTAAAAGAAAGAATAGAGAATTCTGCTCAAAACTCCTAGGTTGGTGAAGGTGGAGCATTTACTGGAGAAATCAGGTTGGCTATAGCTTCTTTATTTCCAAGCCATAGCAATCTTGGTTGGTAATTGGTATATTTTTTAAGTGGTGAGACACTTTCGAAAAAAGGCTATGTTTAATTTGAGTTACCATATGGTTTTCACTCTAATAATGATTCTTTTCTTCGACATCTTTCATTTCTACAAATATGCAGTTCTTTTTTGTTGTGTCAACATCACTACAATGGCTTGTAGCTCTCTAATCAAGTTTTTAGCTTTATATCCCTGAGTAAGGATCTAAACCTGACATTCGTTTAGATCTCATATTTATACAATGAACATTTTCTTAGCCATAGGGGGTGTAGAAGGAAATAGACCAACTTTAAGAGTTATTACGAGTGAGACAGAGTTATCAAAGGTTGCAAAGTGCCAATGTTGGAGGTACTTATGCGTTAGATAGGAATTTGATAGGTTTTAGTTTTTAGTTTTATGTATTAGAATATTATTTTCACAGGTTAAGCTGTACATATTAGAATATTAATTTGTGGTTTGGTATAATTAATAAAATAATAAAAAACACAGTAATAATTGCCTCCGTTTTTCGTAAAACCAAGGCCAACTGCGCGTAAGAAAGCCAGGATTCTACACGAGAACATTGCCTCGGTATTTAGTAATCGAGGCTAATATTTACGCTACATTTCTCTCGGGGGCTTTGGCCTCGGATGATAACCGAGACCAATGGGTCTATATTAACCGAGGCCAAAGGCCCTATTCCCTACTAGTCTCATTCATTTTTATTTGAATTTTTGCGAGATGGTAAATAAAAGTATTATACACATCATTGATAATTCTTGTATTTTTTTTGAATAGTTTAGATATTTTTTAAATTAAATTATGATTACAAATTTTTAAAAATCATAAAAAATAAAAAAATCTCCAAAATTACTCAACGTATAATTTTTAAATAATAAGGTTTAGTTATTAGAATGTTGAATTGTTTAAAATATTCAATGTCACACCACTATTATGAGACTAGAGTCCTCATTTTGCAAAATTTTCGAAATCACAAATCATCTTTTACAAAAAAAAAGTTCATCAGACCCTATTTTTTAAATAAATTAAACCACATGTGATATGTTTGTCATTGAATATAAACTTTTTCTTAGTAGCTCTGCCAATCTCTTCATTCCTCATTTACAATATAAATTTAGGAATTTGTCAGAAGACTTTTAAAGAAGAAAATTTTTGAGTTTACATCACCATTGCAAGTATTGAGATAAATCAAAGAATTAATTGTTTTATAAATAGTAGTGTAAATCTAATTTATATGATTTAAGAAATTAGGAATCTTTTTTTAAATTTGCTCAATTACGCTTACACTAATACAAAGAAAAGTTTCTCAACTTACCTCACCCGTACGTGGACTTGAATATGTGACTTTTAATATCATAAGTTCCGTCGCAATCAGTTGGTGAACTAAGACATTTGGTATAAAAATGTTAAATAGTATAATTCTTCAAAAAGTTAAAATAGGAGGTAATGAGGACATGGACTACTTATCCACCCACTTGTGTTACTCATATTTTCTAGCTTAATACAACTCCTTTTCTCCAAAAAAAAAAGAAACAAAAAACATGAGACATTTTAACAATTTTATTGATTAAGGGATTTGAATTTACAACCCTCACTTCTTGAATCCTCCAAAATCTATGACCACAAGATCAAATATTGCTAATTTTATATGTGATTGAAAACTATAATATTAGCTGTGCAAAAAGCATTATTGCCTCCATAGATAGTGGAGTGAGTGTACTACCATGAGCTATCCAACTAAACTTTAATAACGTTAATTTAAATCGAAAGATCACTTTACGAATCACTATTTCTAATTAAATCCAAACTTTTTAGTTACTTGGAATATATTATGTGAGGAAGATTTTGTTATTACGAAAGAATGAGAGAGAAGCAATGAGAGTTAGAGTCAATAATTGAGATAATTGATATTTGTGAATGTATTTTGATAAGAATTTGCCATTTTGGTTGTGAAATGTAATTTGAGTAATGGTGAAAATAATTGTGGGCGATATTATTTTAGAGCTTCGAGGTATCATAATTTATTTGTATTAAGTGAGGTTGTTACAATTTAATAATAACTTTAATCTTGTAATTTTGATTCTTTATATTTGTGCATTTGAATTGTTAATGTACTTTTTCTTTGAATTGGGGCCTATCGGCTTGTGGTACTCGTTCATGCATGCTTTTCGTGGGATGGGTTTGGAAAAAACAATTGAAGAATAGGTCTTGTCCGACACAATTTAAAATGGTCCAAGTGAATATAAAATGAGTTTAGTTTATATTTTAAGTCCAAAGTAGCCCAAAGTGCTCATTTTTGTCCGAAGTTTATTTCGGTTCACAGTGTTCTCATTATATTAATTCTTTTGATTTTTGATAATATTTTAGGGAGGTATTTTAATAGATTGGGTGTAATCCCCCAGCATTAATATCCAATCTATGTTTCATCAAAAAAAAAAAAAAAAAATACATATCCTGCAATTACCAATTGATGGATATATTACAGTTAGATATATATTTACTAAACTAGGAGCTTTATACATTAGTGAGTATGAATAAGGTATAGGAGAGACTACCCCATCTACAGTAGATGCAGGAATGTATGGATCATTGGATATGGCAAGCCATGCATACATATCTTGAGACTGTATGAAATTTTTCATTCTATTTTTCAAGAATGTGTAATTATGTCCAAAGAACAGTGGGGGTCTGGACACAGACAACCCTTCTGGCAGTATCCGTGTGATCATATTTCCAGGAAAATGCTTCATGCTATTTTCACCCATTTTAATCATTTACTCTAGATTTGTTAAGTCTGTTTTTGAGTTCCTGCTCTGATACCAATTGTAGGACCCAGTAGGGTGATAAAATAGGTTAGAGGGGGGTGACTGACTCTTTTTCTGAGTTCACTGTATTCTTCAGAAGGTTGCTTCTGAGGATGCTTCTGAGTAGTTATTCTTTACTCAGAATCCCCTTTTTATATTTAAGTGTTTTAGTTACGGAATTTAATAAATACAAGAATAGAGCAGAGTAAGAAAATGTGCAAACAGGGATTTTATCCTAGTTCAGCCTCTGCCTAATTCAGTCCTTGGAATCTCTTGTCCAAGATTTAATTCACTAGTGACTTTTCTTCTGGTAAAAGGCAAACCCTTTATAGTATAAGACTGAAGTTCCTTCCAACAATCTTGCCTATGATGAGCTCTATCAATACAGGAGTACCTTCCTTCTATATCTGAGGCTCTGAGCTTCTTCTCTCTTAAGTATCTTCCTTATGAGATTGTCAAGCTCCCTCACACTAACTTACCCTTAGCTTAGTGTGATTTACAATAGTTTATAGATAAATGATTTTTATGAGCTTTTGAACTTTGTTTCAGTTAGCTCAAGTACCAACAGATAAGATTTGAATGTTTACTAGAAGAAGATTGCAAGTAGATTGAGAATTGGTTCATTCTTGAATTCTTTTGTTAATTTTGGCAACCTTCTTCAATGGTGGAAATAATCCTTTTATAGAGGAAGAGAATATTTCCATTGATTTTAGACCGTTGTTGGGAATTGTGCCATTATCTCCCAATCTTGTTTCCATTAGCAATCCGTTAGGGTAGCTCGTCCATTTTTGACCCGCATCATGCTCTGCCAGGTTGATTTGGGACCCACTTTGTACGGCAGATACGTATCAGATTAGCAGGTAAGTTTTGTTCTTAATTTTGCAACAAATTTTGTCTTGTAGTAGACTGAAGAACAGAGCGCGCGGCGACATTAAATGCAAAGTCAGCTTAATTGACTTTTAGCGCCGAAAGACTATGTTGACCTTTAGCAGTCTTCAGAAGGGCTTTTTGAGATTCTGAGTCTTGAGTGATCTTTTGAGATATTAAATATTTCATCAGACTCTAATTGCTTCTGAGGATCCACAGCTCTGCTAACGAATCCTAGTGCTTTTGAGGTGACTTGATTCTGAACTCAGAACTTACAAAACTTAATTAATCTTGCTTCAAAATCTAACAGTATGTGATTTCTAAAAATTTACAAATAGAGGATTCTCAATATATATTGTCACGAAAATGGGTAGTTTCATTCATTTTTATTTGAATTTTTGCAGGATGGTAAATAAAAGTACTATACACATCATTGATATATTTTGTATTTTTTTTAATAGTTTAGATATTTTTTAAATTAAATTATGATTACAAATTTTGAAAAATCTTAAAAAATAAAAAAAAATCTCCAAAAATTACTCAATGTATAATTTTTTAAATAATAAGGTAATTATTAGAATATTGAATTGTTTAAAATATTCAATGTAACACCATTGTTATGAAACTAGAGTCCCCCCTTTGCAAAATTTTTGAAATCACAAATAATCTTTTACGAAAAAAGTTCATCAGATCCCGTTTTGTAAATAAGTGAAACCACATGTTATATGTTTGCCATTGAATATAAACTTTTTCTTAGTAGCTCTCTCAATCTCTTCATTCCTCATTTACAATATAAATTTAGGTCAGAAGACTTAAAGAAGAAAATTTTTGAGTTTTCATCATTGTTGCAAGTATTGAGATAAATCAAAGAATTAATTGTTTTATAAATAGTAGTGTAAATCTAATTTACATGATCTAAGTAATTAGGAATCTTTGTTTAAATTTGCTCAATTACGCTTACACTAATACAAAGAAAAGTTTCTCAACTTACCTCACTCGTACGTGGGCTCGAATATGTGACTTTTAATATCATAAGTTCCATCGCAATCAGTTGGTAAACTAAGACATTTGGTATAAAAATGTTAAATTAGTATAATTCTTCAAAAAGTTAAATAGGTTGTTGTTTTAATAACATGAGACATTTTAACAATTTTATTGATTAAGAGATTTGAATTTACAACCCTCACTTCTTGAATCCTCCAAAACCTATGATCACAAGACCAAATCTTGCTAATTTTATATGTGATTGAAAACTATAATATTAGTTGTGCAAGAAGCATATTGCCTCCATAGATAGTGGAGTGAGTGCACTACCATGAGCTATCCAACTAAACGATAATAACGTTAATTTAAATCGAAAGATCACTTTTCGAATCTTTATTTCTAATTAAATCCAAACTTTTTAGTTACTTGGAATATATTATGTGAGGAAGATTATGTTATTACGAAAGAATGAGAGAGAAGCAATGAGAGTTAGAGTCAATAATTGAGATAATTGATATTGGGCGATATTATTTTAGAGCTTCGAGGTGTCATAATTTATTTGTATTAAATGGGGTTGTTCCAATTTAATAATAACTTTAATCTTGTAATTTTGATTCTTTATATTTGTGCATTTGAAATTGTTGATGTACTTTTTCTTTGGACTTAGGCCGGTTGGCTTGTGGTACTTGTCCATGCCTATTTTTCATGGGATGAGTTTGGAGAAAACAATTGAAGATTAGATCTTGTCCGACATAAATTTAAAATGGTCCGAGTAAATATAAAATGAGTTTAGTTTGGAAAAATGTTCATCAGACCCCTTTTTTTAAATTAGTTAAACCCCATGTGATATGTTTTGTCATTGAATATAAAATTTTTCTTAGTAACTCTCTCAATCTCTTCATTTCTCATTTAGGAATTTGTTAGAAGACTTAAAGAAGAAAATTTTTGAGTTTTCATCATTGTTGCAAGTATTGAGATAAATCAAAGAATTAATTGTTTTATAAATAGTAGTGTAAATCTAATTTATATGATTTAAGAAATTAGGAATCTTTTTTTTAAATTTGCTCAATTACGCTTACACTAATACAAAGAAAAGTTTCTCAACTTACTTCACCCGTACGTGGACTCGAATACGTGACTTTTAATATCATAAGTTCCGTCGCAATCAGTTGGTAAACTAAGACATTTGGTATAAAAATGTTAAATAGTATATTTATTCAAAAAGTTAAATAGGAGGTAATGGGGACATGGACTACTTATTCACCCTTTTGTGTTACTCATCTTTTCTAACTTAATACAATTCATTTTCTCCAATAAAAAAAAATAATAATAATAACATGAGAGATTTTAGCAATTTTATTGATTATGGGATTTGAATTTACAACCCTCACTTCTTGAATCCTCCAAAACCTATGATCACAAGGCCAAATCTTGCTAATTTTATATGTGATTGAAAACTATAATGTTAGTTGTGCAAGAAGCATTATTGCCTCCATAGATAGTGGAGTGAGTGTACTACAGAGCTATCCAACTAAACTTTAATAACGTTAATTTAAATCGAAAGATCACTTTACGAATCTCTACTTGTAATTAAATCCAAACTTTTTAGTTACTTGGAATATATTATGTGAGGAAGATTTTGTTATTACGAAAGAATGAGAGAGAAGCAATGAGAGTTAGAGTCAATAATTGAGATAATTGATATTTGTGAAATGTATTGTGATAAGAATTTGCCATTTTGGTTGTGAAATGTAATTTGAGTAATGGTGAAAATAATTGTGGGCGATATTATTTTAGAGCTTCGAGGTATCATAATTTATTTGTATTAAGTGAGGTTGTTACAGTTTAATAATAACTTTAATCTTGTAATTTTGATCCTTTATATTTGTGTATTTGAATTGTTAATGTACTTTTTCTTTGGACTTGGGCCTGTCAACTTGTGGTACTCGTTTATGCTTGCTTTTCATGGGATGGGTTTGGAAAAAATAATTAAAGAATTGGTCTTGTCCGACACAAACTTAAAATGGTCTGAGTAAATATCAAATGAGTTTAGTTTATATTTTATGCCCGAAGAGTGCCCAAAGTGCTCATTTTGTTGGTGTCCGAAGTTTATTTTGGTTCACCTTGTTCTCATTATATTAATTCTTTTGATTTTTGATAATATTTTAGGGAGGTATTTTAATCGATTGGGTGTAATCCCCCAGCATTAATATCCGATCTCCGTTTCATTAAAAGAATACATATCTTGCAATTACCAATTGATGGATATATTACATTTAGATATATATTTACTAAACTAGGAGCTTTATACATTAGTGAGTATAAATAAAGTATTCTATTATGATATATTTCTCCATTTATACTTGTTTATTGTATAAGAAACTTATTTTTCCAATATTGCCAGTAAATCTATATTTTGAATTAATAATAAAAGTTTCTAACTGTTTCTCTCACCTCTAAACAATCTAGTAAAACAATATCATTTCTTTTCTCATATACTACATTTTTTTCTTATTTTTCTTGATCCTATCTCTCAATTTTAATCAACATTGAAAATTGATATAACCGATCCATTTGTAACTAAAAAGACAAGCCTTGAAACTTCTCCTTGACTCTAATACTATGTAACAATTCGAAATCACCCAACCACATAAGGAATTAGAGAGCTTCATTTATCAAATCAACTCCAATGTATAAATTTAATAAAAATGTTACACTTACGTACTATCTATAGCTTGGTTACTTGTAAAAGAACTAATTATATAATTTGAGTTGTTGAAACTAATGTGTTGAGCTTGTGTTGTCCACAACTATTAATTTTCTATAAAAAAAATACCTTATTGGGAGAGTAGTTGAAAGTAAAATAGTAGGCAAATTAAAGAGGAAGCCTGACCTGGAATTCAACTATTGAGATCAAAATGGAAAAAAAAGTTTGAAATATATTAGTAAAATAATTTAATAGTTTTTTAGAAACACTCACCCTCTTTTCATTATAACCAGGAAAAGAATGAGCTCTGCTAGGGTTTACAAACCCTAGCTGCCGTCTGCTGTTTTCGGTCACCCTTGGCTGTGTTCTGTTGTTCTTTTGCTTAGCCATTCTTGCTTTTTTCCTTGGTAGCCTTCGCGCTTGGTCCAGGGGCATGGAGTTTTCTAACGCACACCTAATTGCAGAACTTTTTGGGGATCAATACCGATCCCATGATAAGCAGTCATTAGCAGAGCAGCCGAGGTCTGCTAAACCTTCTTTCGCGGATTTGCTGGCTGAGGATCGCTCACAGGCGAAATTCTTTACCTCATGTTGTGTTACGGAAAAGGGAGGTTTTAAGTCAGTTAAGATTACGTAGGAGTTTTATGACAATAGAGTCAAACAATGTGAATTTTCTCTGATCAGCAGATTGATTTTGGGTAAGGGGTAGCAGCCTAGGAAGGTGGACGAGCTAAAGACTCAGCTTTCTTCGTTTGGGGGCTTACTGAATCTTGGAATCTGATTTCTTTGGGTAGAGGTTATTATCACGTGATGTTACATTCTTTAGAGGCCAAGAACATGATATGGGGTAAGGGGAGTCTTAATTTAAAGCCTGGAATCTTTCGTGTTCAGTCGTGGATACCGGATCATAATCCATATGATCATAACCCTACCAATACACAGGTTTGGGTAAAGTTCCATGCTCTTCCATGGGAATATTGGGATCCAAGAACCCTAGCTGAAATCATTAGTAGTTTTGGTGTTCTTTTGCGGCTTGATCGTGCAACGATGGAGGGATCGTTTGGCCATTATGCTAGGGTGTTGGTCGATGTTGATATGTCTTAAGATCTACCAAGTATAGTTGGTATTGAGAGGGAGGGCAACGAGATGTGGATTGATATTTCTTTTGAGAACCTTCCTGATTTTTACAGACTGTGTAATTGCTTGGGTCACAAAGTTTATGAGTGTCGTCGTAATCAAAAGCCATTGGACACGCATGTTCGGGAGAAACAAGGTAAGTCGAAGAAGCCTAATAAGAGCGTCAAGTTGAGGGGTGAAGCTGCTATGGCTGACCAACCTATGGTGATGAATAAATATGATACACAGCCGAATCTAATGCTCTTAACTAGAAGTAAGCAGAGGCAAACGTAATTTAGAAGAACGCATGAGGTCTGATATTCCGGTGAATAAGGTTTTCAAAAATTTGGAGAGCAGTCTCTCGGCTAAGAAACAGAATTCTTTAATCAATATAGACCGTCGCTCAGTCAGGTCCACATCTGTTTCGGATTCAGAAGGTGGTTCGGAAGAAGAGGGTGATTTTCAGGCTGGTAATAAAGGTTCGATCATTAGATACGAAAATCAGAGAGGCATTGATCTTGTTGTTGATTTGATACCGAAGGAGGTTAAGATAATTGGAGTAGATGCAGGCGGACAGATTAGGAGCACATCCTGGGCAGATTTAGCTGATGACAAAGATGACCAGCCTTGGGAAACAGTTACTCGCAGAAGTAAGGCACGTAAATGTGTGGTTTCTTCAACTGATACGGGTGATTCTCGACCTGGTGGACAATGCAAGTCGCATTCTCCGCGACGGTCTCCATGTAGGTTTTCCTTATGATTGTTCTTTATTGGAATTGTCGAGGCTTTCAGAACATTGGGACTAGGAATTATTTTAGTTCTCTTATTTTGAAACATAAGCCTCTCTTTATTTGTCTAGTGGAGCCGATGACGGAATTTAGCAAAATCGATGTGTCTTTTTGGAGGACAATTTGTTTCGAGCTGGTCTCTTTGAATGACAAACCGCTTCCTTCGATTTGGGTTTTGAAGTCGGTTTAGCTTTGTTTTGTTCCAAACGTTCTTTTGGTCACTGACCAAGTGGTTACTCTTCAATTTGTTTGGTTTGATGTTATTTTTCATATTGGTTTTGTTTATGGAAGTGTTAATTCTGTAAGGAGGCGATCCCTTTTTGATTCTATGAGGGGTGCAATGTCTTCCATGGATGAGGTTTGGGTTTGGATTGGGGATTTCAATACCGTTCTTGGTTCTCATGAGAAGCGAGGAAGGCCATCGCTATCTAGTGCTTGTAGTGAGTTCCGTTCTTGCCATGATGATACGGGGATGATTGATGTTGAATCTAATGGTCCTTTCTTTACATGGTTCAATGAAAGAGATGGTTCTCATCGAGTGGAGTCTAGGATTGATAGGTCACTTGTGTCGGCTGGTTTGGTTGATCATTCTCGGTCTTATGTCTGTTCGGTTCTTGCGAGGCATTATTTGGACCATCATCCTTTACTTTTTGATATCTCGTTCACTACGAAATGCATCCCAAGGTTTCGCTTTCAATCTATGTGGTTAACTAATGAGTCTTTGGCGGCTGTTGTTAGAGGTATTTGGGAATCTCAGTTCCCGTCGCTACCTCCTACTCAGCTGTTTATGATGAAATTGAAAGCTCTTCATCCTATTTTGCGAGAATGGAATAAGAATGTTTTCGGTCATGTTGATTCTAATGTCCGCAAGAGTGAGGAGGAGTTGCTGCGTGTTCAAACTGAGATTACTTCGGAAGGTTTGACAGATTCGCTAGTTCGAGCTGAATTTCTTGCACATGAGAGGTTGGACACCCATTTGAAACAACATGAAATTTTTTAGAAGGAAAGAAGTGGTATACGTTGGCTTAAGGAAGGGGATCGTAATTCCAGCTATTTTCATCGTGTTGCGAAAATACGGAGTGTAAATAGTGGGATTCGCAGCATATTCATTGATGATGAGCTTAGCTTTGACACGGAAGCAATTTCATCTCATATGGTCTCGTTTTACACTAATTTATTTAGTGCTGACAGTAACGTCTCTGCTGATTATGGGCTGATTTCTTCCCTTATACCGAAGGAGGTTACTAGTGCAGATAATGAGGAGTTGATTGACAGACCTTCGATTGATCTAATTCGAAAAATGGTTTTCTCCATGGATGGTAGCAGTGCCCCTGGGCCTGATGGTTTCATAGGCTGTTTCTTCCAACATTTTTGGGAAGTGGTTGAGGGTGATTTTTGTGCTACAGTCCTCTCTTTTTTCGACATCGGGTTTATGCTTCCAGGGCTGAATTCTATTGTCATGACCCTCATTCCTAAGGTCGATGATGCTATGTGAGTCGAAGATTTCAGGCTAATAGCGATGTCAAATTTTGTTTTTAAAGTCATAACGAAAATTCTTACCAATCGATTGGGAAATGTAGTGGCCAGGATCCTTACTTGGAATCAATATGGTTTTGTGAAAAATAGATTAATTCATGATGCAATTTTGATAGCCTCCGAGGGAGTGAACATGCTTGGGGATAAGTGCGTAGACGGAAATGTTGCGTTAAAAATTGATATAAAGAAGGCTTTCGACACGATGGACTAGAACTTTATTTTCACGGTCATGAAGTCTTTTGGATTCTCGGAGACTTTCATCAGTTGGATCCGAAACATTTTTCAGTCGGCTAGAATTTCTATTTTGACACCGATGGGTTTACGAGGCTATTTTAGTTGTGAACGTGGAGTTCGACAAGGGGATCCCTTATCTCCGTTACTTTTTTGCATCGGCGAAGATTTTTTCAGCAGAATACTTTCTTCTCTTACGAGATCGGGGAACGTTCAGCATATTCGTTACACTTCCAATACTGTTTTCCCATCACATTTATTATATGCGGATGATGTTTTGCTTTTTTGTAAAGCTAAACTAAGTAACATGGCTGCTATTAGGGATGCCTTAACACTATATGGTGCTAATTCTGGTCAAGAGATTAATTAGAACAAATCAAGTATTTATTTTGGTGACTTAGTCTCTGGCGCTAGAGCAGCTCGTATGGCAACTGTGATGCAGCAGCCTGCCTTTCTCTTATCTTGGAGTTCCTATGTTTTACGGAGCGTCGAAAGCTTGCTATCTTTGGCCGATTTTGCCAAAATTTTTATCGAGGTTTGCTGGTTGGGTTAGGAGTTCGTTATTCATGGCTGGTAGAGTGGTTCTTGTTCGGTCAGTTATCCACAGTTCTCTACTTCATTCTTTTGCTGTTTATAAATGGCCACCCTCTTTAATTCATCAACTCGAGAGAGCAGTCCGAAATTTCGTTTGGTGTGGTTCTATGGAGAAAAGGAAGCTAGTTTCTGTGCCGTGGTCTATTTGTGTAATGCCTTTGGGCTCAGGTGACTTGGGGCCAAAGAAATTGGGCTTGATTAACAGCTCTATGTTGGCGAGCTTGGCGTGGAAAGTTGTAACTGGTTCTGGAGGTTGTGGGACTTTGTTGAGGCAGCGTTTTTTGAAAAACGACGTTCCTTTAGGTTATATGGCTAATTCCATGATTTGGTGTTCGTTATGGAATGTTTATGAATTACTTCGCTCCCATACTCAATGGTTCCTAGGTCCGAACTCTAATATGAGTTTTTGGAACTCTTCTTAGATCATCCCTTCGGTGGCCGAGCAGATGAATCTCACCACAGGTCAGCGTATGGCTTTGTCTGACGGTGTCAAGGATTATCTTTCTGATGATGGTTGGAAGGAACTTCCAGATTCAATCCCTATTTCCATTCATTCGGAAATTCATGCTATAGAGCGAGTAGAAGAGATGAGTGATCTCTGTGTTTGGCGGCCTGGAAGTAAAGGCATTTTTTCGATAAATCTATTTTACCGTTGGCATCAAGGTAACTTTCCTTTTTGTGAAGTCTCCCGTAAAATTTGGCATAAATCTGTTGCACCTTCCCATTCTTTAATTTGTTGGAAAGCCTTTACGGGTTACATTTCGACTCATGATAAGTTAATATGTAAAGGTTTGCATATAGTTTCCCATTGCAGCCTATGTTGTGATTACTTTGAAGACTTGGATCATCTTTTTGCTAAGTGCTGTTTTTCTCGGCAACTTTGGGATAGTCTTTCCTCTTTGTTCGGTAGATCTTTGGATACAGCCACGAACTTGAAAACCTTTCTTTCTTCAGTTTTTTCGCATATGTTTAGCAGTCAAATTAGAATCTTATGGAATGCTGGAGTTGTTAACGTGATTTGGCTGATTTGGCGAGCTCGTTGTTCAAGCATCTTTGAGAACGAAACACCTAATATCCATCATTCTCTTAGACAGCTTTGGCGGGTTTTATGTCGAACGGATTCGTTGGGGTTCGGTAGAGTTTGGAATTCGGTGGTGGAGCGACAAACATTGTCTAATCTGAATCTCATTCCTCGGCTGTTTAAAGCTCCAAGAATTCTGCCGGTGAGATGGATTCCTCCTCCCCCTAATTGGGTCAAAGTTAATACGGATGCCTCTTATTTGGGCGCACCGGGAGCTTCAGGTTGTGGGGGAATCTTTAGGGATCACTCGGGACGTGTTTTGAGTTGTTTTGCTTTTTCGGGCGGGGTTTCTTTTGCTTTCAAAGCAGAATTATTGGCTGCCATTTTTGCAATCGAAGAAGCTATTTCCCGGGGCTGGTTACACCTTTGGTTAGAAAGCGATTCAAGCTACGTAGTGAAGCTTTTACTTGATAGGTGTACTTTGGTGCCTTACGATTTGCGTGCAAGATGGTTGAGATGCCTTTGGAAGTTCTCTGAAATGCGGTTTATTTGTTCTCATATTTTTCGTGAGGGCAACGGTGTTGCAAACGCTTTGGCCGCACATGGTAGATTAAAGGGTGTTTCTTCCATTTGGCCAACGGTGCCGAGTTTTTGTAGAGATTTTTATTTCCATGATTTGAGTGGACGAAGCATGTTTCGTTTCGCTTAGTGTTTCTTGTTTTTCTTTTGCTTCTTTCAAACGCTTCATGTTTTTAGTTTCTTTTTAATAATATTTGGGTTTGAGTTTTGTTTTGGTTCATGGGGGTGCCAACCTAGTTGGGATGTCCATCCAAAGCATTCTCCTTCTCCAACTTTTAATTAAAAATTTAATAGTTTTTTATATTTCTAATATCACTCTTTTTATTGCAATTTTTTAATTAGAAAGTATAACTTATTAGAATCATGGAAGATATTACTATTAGTGGGTATGTACTCCATTAGAATAAATTAAGATTATCCGAAATCACATTTGATAAAATTGTAACGTTTGATTCAATCTGATTTATTTATAAAATTTAAATGATTATGATATGGTGCAATGTGGATCTTGTAAACAAATAAATTATATTTGAACCATAAATCTTTACATTAGCACCAATTTAACATATTATTATGTCATTACACAATATGCCATCGTCTGTTAATGTATCTTTATCTAAGCTAATGAGGAATTTTTCATGGCGAGATGACTCGAATTTAACGGGGGTATACAAGATTGGTTGGGCAACCGTTAATCTGCCTTATTGGCTTGGAGGTTTGAATTTAAGGGACTTCTCCTTAATAAATTCCAGCCTCCTTTTCAAATGGATTTGGAAAATTAGAAAGGCCAATCGGGACTCTCTTTGATATACCATTTGCGTTGCTTGCCACGGCTTTGAATCTTGGACGGATTTAGCTAATGTTAACAGCTCCTCTTTCTCACCTATTTGGAGATCGATTGTTGCTTGTTGTGTGAGTAATAAAGCTAATTGGGATTTGTTCTCAAAGCATTGCCAGATGGGAATTAGTAATGGAATTTCAGCATCATTTTGCCATGACAATTGGACAGTGAATAAGCCATTACAATACCTTTTCCCGGATCTTTATTCCTTGTGCAACAATAAGCGATGTTCAACTCAAATTGGATGCACAACTGTCTTTGGCTCTGACTCCTTTAGCCGTCCCTTTTGGAAACGCAATCTTCGCTTTTCACAGCGAGACCGTTGCTGCAAACTCCAAAGCTGGTTTCGCATGGCTATCCCGAGTCTATTTAGTGGCTGTTTGACGGATGCTACTGATTCCAGAGAGCAGCCTCGCTTCGGGACCGATAACGACAACTTCCTTTGGGATTTCAGGCCATCAAAACAGTATTTGGCAGGCTCTTTTAACATCAGCTTCCACTGCACATCAGTTTGGACAGCTCATTTGGTGGATTTTCCTTTGATTTGGTCTGCATGTGTCATTCCAAAAATTAAATTTTTTGGTTGGTTACTCATTCATGGCAGGTTAGCAACTCGTGCTTTCCTCTTTTCAAGAGGATGAATCATGGAGAGCGACTCCATTTGTCTATTTTGCAGAGCGGTAGAGACGATTGATCATTTATTCCTTCTATGTCGATTAAGTTCTCGAATATGGTTGGGGGCTCTAAAATGGTTGGAATTACCTCTACCGATCCCTAACTCACTCCTAGGATTTTTCAACATTTGGCTTTCATTATTTCGGCCAGGAAAAGCGTACGACTTTGGAGTTTCTCATTGGTTTATCATCAATTGGTCTATTTGAAAGCGACGCAACAAGTGGATATTTGAAGGAAAGTTTGACACTGGTGATATTTTAGTATCGAATATTAATCTTTGTTGGTTTTTCTTTCATTGTAATAAGCGTAGCGTTTGTTTAGGATCCACGGATTTATTTGTAAACCCGAGAACCGTACTATGTGATTAAGTTACTATTCTCTTCTTGAGAATTGTAACTATTTTAATTAATAAAAGAAATGTGGGAGTTTTGTAGGCAAGCGTAGAAACCAACCTAGTTGGGAACCTCGCCCCAAAATTTTCTCCTACCTCAAACTTTTAGCTTGCGGAGAGTTACACTGACTCTCCGGGAGTTTTTCAAAAGAAAATAATCGAAATCTTGATTTAGTTTAGTTCATAATTAGGCTTATATACAATGCGTATTTTATTGGATCGCTCTTATACAACTCAGAAAAGAGGAAGCCTAACGTGGAATTCAACTATTGAGACCGAACGAAAAAAAACAAAGACGAGTTTTAATTTAATTAGTAAAATAATCAGATATTGTTTATATAATCGCCTCTTTTTGCAAAAATATATAGAAAGCATGATACACTGGTTCTCTCTGATGGAAGATATTACTTTTATTTTGAGGAATAATGGAAGATATTATTAATAGTTGGTTTCCATTCCACTCTCACAGATTAAGATTTAATTTTTATTAAAATCACGGGAATGCGACCTCCAGTAGCATGTCTATTTTACAGATTATCTTGAAACACAGGAAGGAATAGACAATTAATTTGAGATACATTTATAATAGCTTAACTTAGCTTTCTTATATGATATGATACTCTGTGTCATCTCAAATTGTAGACAATGTCTAATTGATTATCTAGATGTAAACAACCAAATAAACATTGTTTACAATAAATACAATTTAAAATGAAATAGACAATTTACTATTCATATCTTATAAATAGACATTGTCTACGATAAATACAATTTAAAATGGAATAGAATATCTATTATTCCTATCTTATTAATAGTCATTGTATTTTTTTTTGAAAAACTCCCGGAGAGTCGGTGTAATTCTCCGAAAGCTAAAAGTTTGAGGCGAGAGAAAATTTCAGGGCGAGGTGCCCAACTAGGTTGGTTTCCCCGCTTGCTTACAAAACTCCCGACTCTCTTTTATTAATGAAATAGTTACAATTCTCGAGAAGAGAAAAGTAACTTAATTACAAAGTAAAAATCTCGGGTTTACAAAAAGGTCCGTGAACGCTAAACAGATGCTACGTCTATTACAAAGAAACAAAAACCAACAAAGATTAACACTTGCCGCCAAGATATCTCTATTATCGAGCTTTCCTTCAAAGATCCACATGTTGCGGCGCTTCCAAATGAACCTATTAATGATTAGCCAAAGAGAAGTCCCGAAGTCATAGGAGTTACCTGGCCGAAACATTGCTAGCCATATGTTGAAAAAACCCAAGAGAGAATTAGGAATCGGTAAAGGGATTTCCAACCATTTGGGAGCCTCCGTCCAAACTCAAGAACTCGTTTGACATTGAAGAAATAGATGCTCAATCGTTTCAACCTCACTACAAAACGGACAAGAGGGATCACTGTTTGTGAGACATCCTGTTGAAAAGAGAAAATCCCGAGTTGCTAATCTTCTGTGGAGAAGTAACCAACCAAAAAATTTAATTTTTGGTAAGGTACAAGCTGACCAAACCAAATTAAAATCAGTCAAGGGAGCTGTCCAAGCAGATGAGCGGTGGTAAATATTAGTAAAAGCTGCTGCCGTGAACTGTTTTGCCCCTCCGCTGTCCCAGTATAAGCTGTCCTTGACAATACCAAAGCAGGGCTGTACTGTGGTCACAGCATCAGATGCAAAGCTGGTTCCGAAAAGATTCGGGATTGCTTGACAGATCCACGATCGGAGTTGGCAGCAGTGGTCATGCTGCGAAAGTCGAAGATTTCTATTCCAAAATGGCCGGTTGAAAGAGTTTGTGCCAAAAACATTCGTGCAACCAAATAAATTTGAACATCGCTTATTGTTGCATAAAGAGTATAAGTCCGGAAAGAGATCTTGTAATGACTTATTTGCTGTCCAATTATCATGCCAAAAAGATGATAAATTTCCATTTCCAATCTCCACACGACAATTGGTAGAAAATAGATACCATATAACTTTATTTTGGATGCAACTCTTAACAATCGAACACCAAATAGGAGATAAAGAAGTGCTGTCAGCGTTAACCAAATCCATCCAAGAAATAAAGCCATAGCTAGCAACACAATGCGAGTACCAAAATGATTCACGATTAATAGTCATTGTATATTTCTATGACTATTACCACATCATAAAAAAACACTTTTATTTCACATACCACCTAGATTTGGAATTCATGAACTATTAAAGAAGTTCTAACATGCTCTTCTAAGTGTTTTATTCTCCCTTCTAATTAGTTTTTTTTATTTTAATATTTCTAGTTCTTGTGTGAAATAAACTGCATGTAATATTTTTATTAAGTTTCAATCATGCGACCGCCTTTCTTAATTAGGGATCTACTGTTGCCCAATACAATTTTAATGGTTTTGCTGTTTCGTTAGGTTGTATATGGTTCCAGTCAAAGATACACGTGATCTTTCACACACTATCCAAATATATTCCTTTTAAACAAGATCGTTCCAAATATGCAAAACTTAGTGTTATGGGGTGCATTGGAGTTTTTATGGTTGTGGATCTACGATAACTAATAGGATAAATATATCAATACTCCTCAACTTGGTAACAAAAACCTGATGCAACCCTTAACTTCCAAAAGTTCTAATCAATCCCCTCAACATGGCAAATACGCACTAGTTTGCCTCCCCTCAATGCCACGTGTTATCTTTTGGTTGGAGAGAGAAAAATAAAAATGCATATTTGAAAAGTCAAACGAACCAGATATTGACATGTGACACTGAGTGGGCTAAGTGATTCACTTTTTCCTAGTTGAGAGGGTTGATTGAAACTTTTAAAAATTAAGAACCGCTGACATCTGCCACAGGGTAAACCACCGCCTCTCGGGCCCCCGACTGATAGAGGGGCATCAAGCTTTTGTTGCTAAATTGAGGGGATGTTGATGCATTTTGACTAATTAATATGAAGTTTAAAAGAATACATTTTGCACAATTGTTGTCTTTATATTTTCGTTATTTTTTCTTCTTGCTTATGTGGTAAATTTTTTCCTATCTCTCCAAGTTCCAATTTTTGAGAGATTAAGTTATTCTGAAATTGGTAGGCTATTTTAATTGATTTGTTTGGTTTTTTTGTCTTTGTATCAGTCTAAATGTATATCACATTTTAGTATTTATGATAATTTCTTCTTACTCAAAACAAAGATTGAGACATTTTTTTCAAAAAAATTTGGTAAAGTTTATAAAATTGAGTCTTTTATAAATGTTTAATATTTATGGCTCATTTGGTTGGTGTAATAGAATAGAACGAAATACAATAGAAAATGTATGCAAAACATCAAATATGATACATGACTCCGATGTCGGAAGGAATAACTTTTTCTAATTACCATAGGATTCACGGAATAACTATTTCTCTTTAAAATGAAGGAATAACTATTATGTGATTCCCACGAAAACTAGTAAGAGTTATTTCCTCGAACGCTAGATTCATGTATCATATTTGACGCTTTTGCATTCATTTTCTATTGTATTTTATTCCATTGTATTTCGTCAACCAAATGAGTCCTTAATGTATTGTGAATCCCACGAACAATTAAAATAAATCTCAATCAATAAACTCCCAACAAAACTTCAAGGAATCAAAATCCTGATCTAATTTAGTTCACTTTTACTATGCGTATTTTCCAATTACAGTAGAGCCTTCTAATCTACATCAGCTATTATTTCTCTCTATAAATAGCATGACATGTTTCATCCGTTTTTATATGTTTCATCCGTACACACTCAGAAAACTAAACTCTCTTTCACTTAACTTTTTCTTCTTCTTCTTCTTTGTGCAATGGACTTTTCATCATCTCTCACAAAATCTTTCTCAACTTCCTTTACTTTTCCGAAAACTCACAATTGTCATTTCATTTCTCTATCTCGTTGTAACCTTTTTTCGCTTCCTCCTCCTACTTTTCCTCTAACAGCCTTGTCGGTGGTATCGCCACTTCTCCACCCATGTTTGGAATGTGGGTTGAATTCTGTCGCATCTATTTGCACCACTAGTATTAGTGGAACTAGCCCAAAGGGTGTATCGAAAGCTATTGTACTCGATGTTGGAGTAAGATTTGATTACTCTATTTTGTTTTCTAAAATTTCATACTTCAAGTAATATGTACTAGTATAAACACAATTAGAGTTAGAGAGAACATACTCTTGATTTATACTATTATTTGCGCTTTTGCTTTACATACTAAGTTTGGTTTGCACTCTCTTCGGAAGGGAATGAATAGCAGCGGATGTGCTTCAAGTGTAAAGAAAATACTGGAAAATCATGTAAGTAATATGGTTTGTTTTAAAAACGAAAAACTTTTAGACCTCCAGCAAAATACACTCCTCTCTTTTTGAAAACCCCAGAAAAATACACTCCTTAGTTTGGAGCATTTATATATAATTGTCTTGATCGTTATTTGATTCCTCATTTTCTGTTTTATTTTCCTTTTTTCTATTTTCCTTTTCATATTTCAATATTATTCGAGCCTGTTCACCGTTGATCCTCCGCTTTCAACTAAAAAAAATTTTATTAGGGAAAGTTGTAATAACAATTTGGAGTTTGTTTTGTTGTAAGCCTATGCTACAAATTGTGCAGGAACACGTGTATATAGCACGTGTGGATCTCACAGCAGAGAGTGCCATAGTGTGGCCTGTATCTAAGGTAAAGGTTGTATCGAACTGGGAAAAACAATTAGGAAATGAGCTTGCTAACCATCTCACTGCTTGTGGTTTCAAATCGAAAATTCAAGGTATCCTTTTCACATTTTCTACATGTCCACTTTATAATTTACATAACCTTGAAAATACGGGTTTAAACCCCGAGTATCAAAGAAGTTTTCTACGATGTTGTTATACGCACATCTTTTATTTCCATTTAGATCATTTAAAACCATAAGACTAAATATATCCCCCAAACTTGACACTATTTTACTAAATGCAGCACCCAGCTGTAAAAATTCACTACCAACCCCCTAAAGTTAGCAAAAGAGCACTTACGAGCCTCTTCAATGCCACTCGCCACCTTTTGATTGGTTTGACTTTTCTAGGGTGCCGATTTTTTTTATTTCTCTCCAATCAGAAAGTAACAAATGTCACTGAGGGGGCTCAAGAGTGCTATTATGCCAAGTATGGGGCGACTTGTAGTAAATAGTGACAAGTTCAGAGGTAAACTATGCATTTAACTAGAGCATAAACAAGAGCAATATATTTGGCAGATGAAGACACTCGCCATGGTTGTTTTAAAAACACTCCTCATAGCGACTGGCCTGGCCATTACTTTGCTTCGCTTGCTCCTAGCGATTCGGTATGTTTCTCTTAACTTTGAACACTTCTATGGTGGCTCTTTACGGGATTAATCCGAAAATTTTGGATGAGAATAATTAATGTTTCCAATCGTATGTGTAAATTTCGTATAGGATTTTGAATCACGCGATAAAGAGGTGGACTCACTGAAAATTAAAGTGAAGGATTTATTACTTGACTCTACAAAAGAGTTGATGGATAATATTGACTTCATTATTTCATTGTGTCGTCTTGGTGTTTCCTATCATTTCGAGGAAGAGCTTGAAGAACAACTCGATCATATGTTTACCATAGTTCCTAAATTTGTTGAAGATAATGACTATGACCTCACTACGGTGGCAAATTTCTTTCGAGTTTTGAGACAACATGGATACAATGTGACCAGCGGTATAGACTTTGATAGTTAATTTTTTATTTATGGTTTTCAGTATCATCAACTCCTTCGACTTGTCCTATTTCACTTACTGTTTTCCTGAACTTGATATATTCATAAAACAACTATATTTTTTAACAGCTATTTACTACCCATATTTCATAAAAGTGAGCTTTATATATGTGTATGTGTTTCGCTTCTTTTTTTGGCAAAAAAAAAATTGATTTTTAGCTTCCATTTTTGTTGATGTGAAGTAAAGGTAAATACAATTTCACTTACTAACAAACCATTGTATCAGATGTGTTTAAGAAGTTCCAAAATAGTAACGGTGAATTCAAAATAGACATTGCTAATAATGTCAAAGGCATCCTTTCGCTCTACGAAGCATGTTTTCTTGCTATTCCTGGCGAAGATATATTAGATGAAGCCCTTGCTTTTACAAGGAAACATCTCGAAGTTTTAGCTGAAAATTCAAGCCCAAGTCTTCAAAGATATATAAGGCACGTGTTGATGTTCCCATGCCACCGTCATATAGAAAGGCTTGATACTTTGCATTATATCCCCTACTACGAAGAGCATGAATCGGCAAATGAAACTCTTCTAAAATTTGCGAAATTGGATTTTAACAGACTACAATTACTCTACAGAAAAGAGTTATCTGTACTATCGAAGTAAGTGCTTTATTTAAATTTTTAACATGAAACTCCAATGCATTTTTGGTAAGTAGTAATATATTTTGATGTTTTAGGTGGTGGATAGATACAAATGTTATGGAAAGATTTCCATTTATCAGGGATAGGCTTGTAGAGTCATATTTTTGGGCAGTTGGATGCGTTTACGAGCCACCATATAGTTCATCTCGAATGATGTTAGCGAAGAGTGTAGTAATGTTCACATCAGTGGATGATATCGATGATACTTATGGCTTATCTGAGGATCTTCAACTCTTCTCAGATTCATTGCAACTGTAAGTTCCTTTGACATATAACACACTAAGTTCTAAATGATACTAGCATTTTTTTTTTCATATAACACAATAAGTTCGAAACGATACTACATTTATTTTTTGTATAGCTTTTCTCTCTTTTGAAACTATTGATATAAAATTTACAGAACTTTTATCGTTTTTTTTCAACATTCAGGCTCAAAGATCCGAGTGATGAACTACCAGAGTATATGAAACAAGTTTGTAGGCTTTATATGGATGACTTCGACAACTATAATGGCTTGAAAGGATGCTCCCTTGAAGAAGGCACGAAAGGAAACTACTATAAATCCATATATTATAAGGAAATGGTACGTATTTTAAGTAGTGTAAATATCTATCGATCCATATTTGATTTTATTTGAAAGAAGCTGAAATTTGAACTCAAGTCGGTTTCAAGCATTTTTATTATCTCTTCTCCCAATCTATATTTTCTAACAAGATCAAATATAAATTTCTGAGATATATATATACACTTTTGTTATGCAAGTTCAAAGAGATTGTGAGGTGCCACTCAGAGGAGGCGAAATGGAAAAGAGCGGGGAAAGCACCCTCTTTCGATGAGTACATGAAAATTGCTAATGTGACAAGTGGTTATGAGATGTTTACATCGGCATTCATGCTTGGAGCAGAAGATATGGGCATGAAGGAGATCTTGTGGCTACGAAATCATCCGGAAATGGTAATTGCTGCTGAGTACCTTGGTCGGCTCTTAAATGACCTATCGGGAATAGCGGTAAGTCACTTGAACTTATATTACATTCATAGAAAAAACTGAACTTAATTCTTTAACTCGCCCTACACATATTTAACACAAATATTGGTTATGGAGGCATCAATATTATTGCAAGTTTTCGCTATAAAAGTTCGGTTACATATCACATAATAATAAAATCGTTATAAATTTGAAGGATAAAAAGGAGAGACAAGACTTTCCAAAAGGTGAGGATTGCTATATGGCACAATATGGGGTGTCGGAAGATGAAGCTGTCGAAGCCATTCAAAAAATAGTCGAAAATAAGTGGAGGGTATTGTATGAGGAAATGATGAAGGAAAAAGATGTGCCGAAAATATTGTTGAAGCACACTTTGAACTATTGTCGTGGGACGCTTCTTGTGAATGGAGTCAATGATCTGTATACTTATCCAGGAGAATTAAAAGAACTCGTCATATCAATGTTCCTTAAGCCATTTCCAGTGTGATATCAATTGTGATCACGGGTTGTCAATTTGCTACATTTTTAAAGTTTGTACTTGTAAAAGTTGTTTGTTTCGTGGCTTTTCCTTTCTTGGTTTTTAATTTGATTTTTTTTTTTTTACTTTTTTCTTGATAATATTTGAGCCTGGATTTCCCGGCTTCAACTTTTAATTTGAAAAAAAGTTTGTAATAGTGATTTTGTTTACTTGATTGTTTCTTCATAATGTAGAATGTTATTGTTTGTCTAATCTAAATTCCATACATTAGGTTATTAAATATACTTTTACTTTTATTTTAAAGTATTGAATATTTATTTTCAGTTTCAAATATTGTAAGCTACAACTTGTTAGCATCCAAGCTCAAATTGAGTTCAGCATTGATTCAGGTCAATACGGCAAGGAAGTTATATTGATGCCACATCAGCATGACACCTCAACAGAGGCAGTTATTAGGATTAAACCATAGAACATCCAATGCATCTTCATCGACCAAGATACTCAAAAGTCAAATTTCTCTGAAGAATATCACAAAGCGGCATATGGACAAGCATGTAAATTGGCTAAGTCGTTGCATGTTTTAAAGCAAGCTAGAAGACAATGGAATAAGGAGGTTTCGAGGAATTTTCTTGAATTTTTTTTGTGAAATCAAGAAATCCAGAGAGTGGTTGTAGAGGATGTTACGAACTATATGCTCTCTCAGTTCACCATTAATGTTCTTGATGTTGCAAAATATTTTCTATGTATGGAAAAATCACTAAGTTAAGCATGCATGTTTATTTCTCAATCAAAGTACATTAGTGACAAGTTGCAGGATGAGAAGCTGCAGAATTTCCATATCTCGGCAAGTCCATTTGATAACAACAACACAATTTATATGTGAAAGGATGTTGGCTTTTTCGTGGGAAGAAAACATAATATGAACACAAAATATGATATGAAAGGAAAATATAGATATATTAGGAAAATACAATTTGTTGTTACGACTATTTTTTATTTATAACATATAGAATACTGCAAAATGCAATGCCATTAAAACACACAAGCATATAGTTTTGAGCATTATTTTTCTATAAATATATGATGACTATTATAGGTTTACCAGAGGATTAGTTTCACATAAAATTCAAATTTTAAATCTAACATTTATCTAAGGAGTAGTGTTGAAGTTTGACTTCAAATCTATAGAGATAAGAAAAACATAATACTACTATATTGTTAAGACATGATTTAATTTAAGTTGATAAATGTTAAATTAAAATGTTATCAACTTAAATTAAATTCTATCAAAATACAAATTATGTTTTCCTAATATCTCTAAATTTTCCTTCTGTATCATATTTTGTGTTCATACTATGTTCTTTCTGTTCATGAAAAATCCAAGGGAAGGAGTTAGATGTTCCTGAGCGATACAAAAGATTAGTATGCAAATTATTATTGTATTTGAATTTTTTTAAAGCCTGATATTTCATACGGCTCTCAAAAATTAAGTCAATTTATGCGATCAGCTCATTAGTGCGGAATGAGCTTTTAGGGACGGTTATTTTGGACTTTTCCGGATAGTTTAAATCGTCCACACAGGTCGCGAAGTGATTGATCAGACAATTATGTGAACGGTTTGGAATCATCTGGAATAGAGGTAACGCGAACGGTTCTCATAGAGAATGTCCTCAAAAGAATGCAATAGTCCCATGATTGGGCACTATTGTGAACAGTTCTACACAAGAAACCATCCGCATCCGCATAGTAACTATTGTGAACAGCAAAACAAGCTAGGTTTATTTTCCCCAAAATAAACCTAATTTATTTGGGGACAGAACCATCCGCAATAGTCCTTTTTCCGCTCACATTTAAGGGCTTTTGCGGATGGTTTTCCCTGCAAAATCGTCCACTATTGTGCCATTTTTTTTAATCCTTTTTAATTGTTTACAACATTTCTGAGTCTGAACTTGTAAAAAATGTAAAATGTACTATATCCACTTCTCAAAACTCCATTTTATTACATTTCTCAAATTACAATATCGCAAAACACAATTACATATATCTTCATTTATCCAAATTGTGTAAACCTAAAATCCACTTCACTTCTCTAAAACACAATATAAATGAATCAAGAAGAAGCATATAAATGAAACAACAGATACTTCTAATAGAATACAATTACATACTTTGATGCATTTACAATTATACTTATACTTTCAAATCTAACTCTTCAAAATTAAAACCTACCATTCCTTCAATAGATGAGTCAACATACAAGAAGTAAAAATTTCCAAAACCTCATTTATTTCGTAATGTGTAAAACATCCGCTCCTTGCATAAGATAGAAAATAACAAAATATGATAAATAAAGATCACATATTGTATTTTCCTATATGTATTAATTAACATCAAATTAAAGTCACATAATACCAAAATAAAGTTTAATTATAAATAGACTATTATTAAGTTATTACCTTAATTCGTTAAAGATTCAGCATCACTGTGATCATGAAGTATATCATACATGAACCTCATCACATAGTAACCGCTCTCAATAGAGCCTGGTTGCTTTATACATTATAAAATCATATTAATTTTTTGAACAAAGTGACATATATCATACAATTGCAGTGTTTAACATGTGATAAAAAGTGACAACACAATCTTACCAATCCATGTATATACTTGAACAATGTTGATCTTGTACTTATCTGCTTGTTACATTTCACAATTACTAAGGACACGATCAATGCTCTACTTGAACAAGTTATTAAATCATTACTTTTGAGAATTTAAAACATAAAAATGTGCAAAAATAATTTAATGAAAATGTAGAATATGTAATTGATAAAAAAAAGGCTTAATAGCATGATCTTTTGCCGGTTTCACCTTCGATCGTGAAAGGGGATCACATATGTCTACCTCTCACCTAGCTATACAAATGACAATAAGAATCCAATGATCCCTTTACGATTGTTATATATGTAAAATAAATACAATTCTGTGGTATAACTTAATGTGTCACTAATATTGGAAAGGAATTTTTTACCTTTCATTGTATGGCAAGATAACGAACCGCTTCGATAATTTGGTGCATGCCGATAACATTTCTCCGAGGTAGGTCACACGTTCATCTCTACTATTACTCTCCCACATTGATTAAGATACCACAGTGGGATTTATAAATCCACATCTATGCCCGTCGTTGTTACCCGCGGTTATCAATCTACTGAAAAAAATATATATACAAAAAATAATTTAAAGTAAATTAAAGGCAAGCAAAATGATAAATATTAACCAAATTCAAACAAATTAAACTAAAACATGCCTATATATTTACAACAAATAGATTTCAGTAATATTACATCGAGCCTATCTCCAGTAAGCATCTCCTTTATAGATTTTGTATCTATCACAATGCCCCCCAATACGGATCGAAGATGGATTATAAGATTCTCAAGATCTGGAATAATAATTGGTTTAGAATTGTCCTTCGACTGCAGCAGGTTGTGTAACATTCCACACTTCACAGTGATCAACTCCTTCGGATTTTTAAGATTTGGATATTGCGGGATGTTCTTTAAGGAAACGTGGAATGAAGAAACTATCTACCCACCCTACATAGTATATTACATTGTTAATAATCATAACTTATTGAAAATGCTAAATTAAACATGTAGATGACATGGTTTGAGTTACTCACATCTTTAGGAATCACAAGATCCCTTTGCCACTGCACAAAAGACGAGGATGCTCCCAATATTGTATCAAAATCATATGTTGGCATCGGAAGTGCGTACTCATTATACATCGTCATGACATTGTCTATATATATGCTAACATATTCGAGAGCAACAGGAGTTCTATGAACAATATCCGTTTCAGGATATACATCTCTAGAAGTAAATTTCACCGTATTTCCATTAATAATTAAGAATAAGTTACATTTTGAAGCTCCCTATGAAATAACAAAACTATAATTATTTGGATTCATATAGATGACTATGGTAAATAATTATTCTCATATAGATTTAATTATTTACCTTTAAGTCAGCAAGACGATAGACACTTCTTGAATGAGTTTCCCCTCTTACAGTCACGAATAAGTCAATTTGCGAATTTGCTTGGCTAAATATACCAAACCTCTCTTTAAATGCTCTTAGTTCCTACAAGAAAATGTCCATGCATCATCGTGTTAGTAAATGTTAATGTAAAAATTAAATAAACATTAGTAAATCATTTCAGTTCATTGTCCACATCTTGAACCCCTTGAAATTCTACTTTCACACACTGGTTATTTATCTCTTCAATATGTGATGAATCCTATATATCTCTAGTGCGACGAGCAGAACGTCCAAAGACTTTGGAATGACTGGTGTGAGAACCAATCTCAAGTGAATGATTGGGATGTTCTTTCCTATTTAATACTTTATTCAAGAAAGCGTTAGGCCTAGTTAAGGAGAACTCCCCACTCTTAGCCTTCCCGTGCAAGTCAATCTAAAAATTCATAGTTTACAAAAGATAATAAAAACTTGAGCCCATAAATTGAAACGTGATATTGGAATGCAATTATTGATTGGTACTCACAATTTTGTTGTGCACGAATCTTATATCTTTTGAGAGAATTACTATTCTTCCCTGACCGTCAATTACACTTCTTCCAAGCACGTAGTTTGCATTGCTTAGCTCAGTTGGAGAAGTAGTATTATGATCGATACCCATCACGATGCTATAAGCTTGTTGAATTTGTGCATATGACCTCGAACCCATTCGATGGTAATTCATGTCATGGCTTTTACTCTCCATCACCTTCCTGCATTTCTCCTACATGTGTGTAGAATTGTCACATGTTAGTATAACACAGTTCAAAGTGGGTAGGAATAAGTATTGATAATTGATTTACCTGGTACGTTTAGTAGTGATACATGCTACAAATAAGTCCCATTCTTCCCTTGTACATTTACCAGCTTCATATGGTAATTTGCACCCTTTGGGTTTTTCTTATCAACAAACTCTATTTTCCATTCCGATTTTTGCCGACACCAAGCTTTATCAATTTTGCCCAAAACGTAAGACTTTCTTTCCTCTTCAAGTTGGAAGTGTCCCTATTACACCAAAAAAAGAAACATAAGTCGAGTTTCATTTGAGTTCAAAAATTTTATATAACTTATTAGTTATTTACCTTCACATCATGCCATAGCATATCTTTGAGGAATTGAGGAACTTGATACCATGTCATATATGTAGTGGAGACCTTATTTCTTCCAAGTTCTCTGATATGGGCCTTGAAATCAGTGTGCCAAGTACCATATGGGTTGTCGAACTCATCCCATTCAAGAAATCTTTGTCCATGGTTTTTAGGATTCATTCATTTTGATGGGCCTCTACCTCTCTTCTTCACTTCAGATGTTGATGTTTCCATGATGTACCTGCACATACAAATATATAAATGTAAACAAGAAACATGCAACATTTCAATAATAAACAATTAAACACATATAAAAGTAAAAAATGAATACATATAAAAGTGAGTTAAATTTATACACGTACCACATGTATAACAAGATGAGGTATTATGTCAAAGAATGAAGGTGGAAAATATAAGTTAAGCACACATATTGTTTGAACAACATCATTTTGCACATTTAATAACTTATCTAGGTCAATGATCTTGCTACTAATAGTGTGAACAAACATACACAATCGGGTGATAACACACCTAACTTTACTAGGTAAAATCCCTTGAAGTGTGGTTGGTAAGATTTGTTTCATAAGCACATGATTGTCATGTGATTTCATTCCTACTAATTTCAAGTCATCCATCTAAATGATCGACCTGAAGTTTGAACAATAACTTGTAGGTACTTTTAAACTATGTAAAGACTCATAAAGTCTGGGTTTTTCTACTTTAGATGAAGTGTAGCAAGCTGGTGGAAGGTACATGCGCTTTTCTCGTTATTCCGGGATTATCTTCGTTCTACTCATTGCAACTATATCTTCATTTGCAGTTAAACCATCCTTTATTTTCCCGAGTATATTTGAAGTGTCCCAACAATATAATCACACACATGTTTTTCAATATGCATGACATCAAGGCAGTATCTTACCTACAAATCTTTCTAATATGGTGGATCCCAAAAGATTGACCTCTTCTTATATACGCCATAAGTCTTACCCTTATAAGTTTTACCATACTCTCTTATAAATTCTTTAACCCGCTCATAAACTTGCATTCCTGTCAAAGGCACTCGCCCCTTAATCAATTCCACCAATTCATTAGAAGCTTTCCTTTTCTTTTGAAACATATGAGTTGTAGGGAGAAACCTTCAATGATTCATATACACATGTTTCTTGCAGCTTTGCAGAAGAATTGAATCTATAGCATCCGCATAAATTGGACATGCTTTTGTCCCCTTCACTAGGCAACCACATAGATTTCCATAAGTTGGAAAGTCATTAATAGTACACAAGATCATGGTATGAAGGGTAAAATTAGATCTACTGGATGCATCAAAGAATCTCACACATTCTTCTCGAAGCAACTTTAAATCATCAATTAAAGGAGCAAGATATACATTTATGTCATTCCCTGGTTGTTTTGGCTTGGAGATGAAAAGTGATAATATAAGGTACTTACGCTCGTACACAACCAAGGAGGCAAATTGTATATAGTTAGAATAATAGGCCACGTGCTCCATTGGGAACTCAAAGTTCCAAATGAATTCTTCCCATCTGTACATAGACAAAGATGTAAATTCTGAGGATCATTATCAAATTTTGGGAACCTGTGATCAATTCTCCTTCATTAGGGAAAACTAGCAGTATACCTCATGAGATTATCGTCCTTCCTAACATTATGATGCCATCTTAAAAGTTGTGCAATTTTTTCATCTGAGAAAAGAAGTTTAAATCTCGATATAATCTGAAGGTACCACAACATCTTTGCTAGTACATGTTAATTTGTCATACCTGAATCTCTTTTCTTGAAATGACTCGAACCACACCTTGGACAAGCTTCCAGATCTGCATGCTCATTTTGAAATAAGACACAATCTTTTGCACATGCATGAATCCTCTCAAACTCTAAGCCCATAGAGCTCAGGAGTTTCTTTTCTTTGTACAAGTTGTTTGGGAGTGTGTTCCTATCAAGCAACATGTTTGCCAACGCTTCCAACAAATCCTTGTAATATTCATCGATGACATTGTGTCTTGTCTTTAAATTGAACTATGTGAGGATAGTTGATAGTGTTGTTTATTTAACACAACCCAAAAATAGCTTCGTCTTTGATGTTGTGTATATACTTTCCAACTTGTTGGGATTTTCCGTGAAGTTATCTTCTACATCATGCAACATTTCATTAATTCTATTTTCTTCATCTCTCACATGTTTATCAGCAACAAATGAATCAACTACTGTCTCATTTTTGGGAGTAGCCAAGCTCTTTGCAAACACTTCTCCATGCCATGTCCACCTTGTGTATCCTTTCGTAAATCTCCAATGAATCAAGCGATCTTATAATAAAGCTTTGCTATCTGGAATCCTTGTATTATTGCAATCGTAATAAGGGCAACGAATACCAAGCCCAATATTTAACTTGTATTCAAGGGCAATGACAATGAACCCGTTGGCACCTTGTAAGTACTTAACGGAAGCCCTTTTCATATCCATCCAACTCCGGTCCATTTTCTCTTTATATATATAGTCTGTTTCAGAAAAGATAATCTAATTAAACTTAGTCACAAATAAAGTTGAAAACATAAGTAGACATTTATATCCTTGAGAAACTACAGTTCCAGGATCTTTGAAACTAAGGTTGAAAACATAAGCATACAAATTCACCCAAATTGACATTCCATCCCTTAAATGGTAATAATCTTACATAACATTTTCCTTTATTTCCTTACACAATGATCAAATTAACATACATCAAACCTCCAAACCTCAATTATGAATATAATTAGCATGTTCTATGAACCAATTAAATTAAAACACATAACAATTAAGAGCAACTAAACATGTGTGATTAAGTAATAATAACTCATAATTTTTCACAATATAGTACAAATATGGTATGATTTTTGGATATTTGAAATGCATGGAAGATGATGATATTGGTTTATCTTTAAATAAGGCTTATTTAAATAGCAATCTTTCTCTTATTTTTATATGAAAAATGTAGAAATAAATACCTTGGGAAAATAACTCACTTTATATATGGGGGAGGGATCTTGTTTAGCTCTCTTCCTTGTATAAACTTTAACAATCTTACCACCTTTCCCGCAATAGAGCAAGTGCAAATACAGTATAATAAATACTTCAAGCAAGAAATAAGGCTAAATAATTCTAGCTTACATGTCATTAATTACTTAACAAGGTCATATTCTATGATAGCTGTGACAAAATTAGTTGTATTTCAATGGGGGTAATTGTTTGAAATTATTAAGATTTTATCCATACTCTATATGAATGGTAATACAACTATTAATCAAAAGATGCTATAGAATATTATGTACTATGGCTTGGTTCTTTTTCACACACACATATATGTATATATGAAATTTTTTTGCTATTAAAGGCATATGAATGGTATTAAAATTATGACTGATGGAACCATTTTTGAGTTTTCATTTGATGGAACCATTTCTGCCTAGAATGAACTTCATGTCTCTTAAAAGTAGTTTTAGCTCGATGGGAGATGTTAGCATCTGAGCTCAAACTGAGTTTATTTTTTACTAAGCTCAAGATTGTAAGTCGGTTACACTAATGACACCTTAGCAGAGATTTTCAAATGAGAAGATGACTAATCAACACACCAAACTCTTGAGCTCACTAGCTTTCTCACTTGAATATCATCATCATCATGAATTGAGATAATAATGTATTCTTTTCTCATCATTCAATAATTGAAACTTATTGAAAGTAATATTGGTTTTCGCAACTCAACTGTAAGCATTCACATATAACACCAAACTGTACCTATTAGGTTAAGATAGTTTTATCAATATAAGAATCATTTCATGCTCATAATCAAGTAATGTGAGGTTCCAATACTCCCCCTCATGCCAAAATTTAATGGTGTGTGGATTATCATCAGGGTCGGCCATAACATTACCCATCTGACTCTAATGCCATGTAGAGGGTCTGTAGGCCTTGAGAATGTTGAACTTAATATATTGAGGGAGTATACAAGTGTGGTTGTACCCATCTAGTACAAAACCAATTAACTTACATTAAGTCCCAATTGCTCGTCAATATTATTTATTTTCAATGTGAGATATCTTCGAACATCAAAAAGATGTAGTACTCATATGGATTCAGATTAAACAATTAAATTTATAAGCTACAAATATATTAGCATTTTATTTTGTTGGATAGTTTAGTGATAAGAATAAGTGTATATTTTTAAGTTATATAATTATGGAGTAGGTTGTCTGAATTGAATGATTTAAGATGTATTTATAGTTGTACATGAAAAAGGCATGTCATTTCATGAAAATGCATCTTTGTTTTTTTTTTTGAAAACCTTCGGAGGAATATTGTGTCCCTCCTTTGGAAAAAGATTGGAATAGGTGAAAATTTCGGGGCGAACGTCCCAACTAGGTTGATGCTTTCGCTTGCCAACAAAACACCAAAACCTCTTTATTAAAGATGAACAAAAAAATACACAAAGTTGAGAGAGCAAAACAGGCTTTGCTCCCTAAGAGGAAACAAAAACAACTAATGAAACCGATAGTTCAATCGACCCATTGCATTATGTGCATAAAAATTGTAACAAAAATCTGGACAATTGTCCCAAAAAGTGGAGCCACCGTTGATTGTGCAGCTAGGGCATCCACAAACCCATTTCCTTCTCGAAATATATGAGACACCATTAGAGAGAGATGCGTAATAGATCAAAGACAAGACATCCATTCAGCCCGAACTACATAAGGCACCTTCATACTCCGATTCCTCAGCAAAAGAACAACGTACATTGAATCACTCTCCAACCAAAGCTTTTTCCAGCCCCTCGAAATCGCAGTTTTGATGGCAAAAATTGCAGCCTGGAGTTCTGCAACAAAACTGAAAGTATTGTCAATCGAAAAGGAAAAGCAATGTAAGATTCTCCCCCTTACATCACGAAAAACCCCTCCATAGCCCGAGGCACCAGGGTGGCCCGACGACGAAGCGTCTGTGTTGCATTTGATCCAACCATCAAGGGGAGGAAGCCACGAAACTGCTATAACTTTAGGAGCAGTGCAAAATATCGGCTGAATGTTGAGATTTCCCAGAATATGCCTTTCAACCATTGAGTTGCGAATCGACCCATAGCCATCTTTGTCCGTGCTTTGAAGAATGACCCAAAGATGAAAAAGCAAAGCGTGAATGTTCGGATTCTTTCCTTAAAAAATGCAATCATTTCTAGCACCCCAAATAAGCCAAACAATGTTCACAATTGCCGAAATCCATAAGCAACTGATTTGCGGACTGAAGTTGAACGAGACAGTAGCTGCAATTACTTCCCTTAGACTCAGAGAGAGGTCAAGCCATCTTCCAAATAAATCTGAAATCGCTTTCCACAGTTGCATAGCAAAATGACATTGAATAAAGAGGTGCTCCCTTGTTTCCTCAACTTCCAAACAAAGGACACATCGAGAAGCAAACTGAAAACCTTTACGTTTTAAAACGTCATGAGTAGCAACATATCCCATGTAAATTTTCCAGCAGGCAATTGAATGTGAGGGCGCAATAGATGAGTGCCATATCTTCTTGAACACTAGATCCAGAGTGCCAGGAGGATTTAGCCAATTATAAAACAGCTTAACAGAGAACGAACCATCCGAAGAAGGTTTCCAAACACAAACGTCCCTAACTTCCTTCGTTATTTTAATATTATCTATTCTTCTAAGTAAATAATTAGGCAAACCTGTTGGCAGAAGAGTCCAGCCTTCACGCGTCAAGTAATCACCAACATAGCCCTTACTCCTTTGAGCAACCGAACGATAAAGATGAAGCTGAGCTGCAATGGTTGGAGAAATCCAGTCATCATTCCAAAATTTCATCTTGGAGTGAGGACCAATGAATCAGAAACATTGCTCTCGAAGTTTAGAATAAACATCTCGAATTGAGTTCCAAACGCTAGAGTTGCAAATCCATTTATTCGGAACCCCATTCTTGATAAACCTCCCCTTTAGAAGACCATACCAGCAGTTTTTGCCACTAATCAGACCCCAAGAGGTCTTACCCATCATGGCAGTGTTAATGTCCGCAAGATTCCTAATC
>CATIWQ010156770.1:0-22822 GCA_949673415.1 Euphorbia schlechtendalii
TTGAGAACTCTATGCGTTCATTTTAACATACACATGTTGTTTTTAGTGTACATGTTACATCATTACATGAGATTAACTTGGGTACCACCGAGAAAAACTTCAAGTGGTAACCATTCATGCGACTTGGACCTCTATGAGAGATAATGACAGAATAAAAATAACAAAGCCGATGGTAACATTCACTATCCTCAACAACGGCAATCACATCTTCTAAAAAAATGCCTTGCCATCTCAAAGCTTATAAACAAAGACGGAGTTTCCACACAAAGATCCTATTCAAAGAAGGGGTCATCACAAAGTGAAAAGAATTCTTAGTCCTCAAAACGCTTACAATTAAAAGTTGGGATAAAATTCAAAGCTGGGACAAAGTCCCAGAAGCATCTCCGTCACAAGAAAGCAAAAGCTTCTACAAAAGATGAAGCTCAATACTGTAAGGCCAAGCATAAGAATGACTCTTCAATGTTCTTAATTGATATTTATTGAAAAATAGCTTGTCAAACTGAAAATAGCAAGGTTCGGCCAAAAATTAGAGCATCAGTGAGGCGCTAGCTATAAAACCCTCACGGGATAGTTAGCAATAGAGGTCACGATCCTAAGTGTTTACCAACGGTGGTACCCAATTTAAGTTCATCAATGAAATTAACATTTGCACTAAATCATATGTTGTGCATTACAATGAATGCATTCATGTCCACAAGTCAAAATTTTAGGCAGATAAACATCATACTTGTATACTTGAAAACCTGAAAGGACAATCCAAGTAAGGTTCGATAGATTGAAAACCCGTAAGGGCGGTCTATTAGAACCAAAGAAATATGAAATTCATCATCTTCATCTAGGAATAGACATCGTCCATCGTAGAACCAAGGACCGGTATCATTTAGTTTCCTTCGCAACATGGGGAAGACGAGTATCAGTTCTCATAATCAATTTCGGTGTTTATGTCAATGACACAAATCGAGATCAATGTCACCATCATTATACCATATGTGGAAAGATGCGATTGTCAAGAAATGTTTGACTCATCTAAATCTACTCAGGACTAGATTCAGGCCTCGAACTTGACTCTGATCCAACCACAAAGTTGAACTTTGACTCGAACCCATAACCCTCGTCATTCCAAAGGAGGCCTTTATACACAATTCAAGGTAGCCTTATCAATATGGGGCATCAGCTGGACAACCTTACACAAAGAAAGGTTGCATTCATCATTTTTACTATGTACATATCATATTTGCACATGTAAATCTTGTTTCGTAGGAAAATCCAACAATCCTCGCAACATGGATAAGGGCAAATCCCTAAATTCTAAGATCTATCAACCAACCTAGACCTATTAGGTCCCAATCTTTCATGGACCTATTATGGTCTGTACCTTTCATGGACCTATTACAATCCACATCTTTCAAGGACCTATTACGTTCCCCATCTTTTATGGACCTATTACGGTCTGCATCTTTCTCGGACTCATTACAATATGTACCTTTCATGGACCTATTACGGTCCGTACCTTTCATGGACCTATTACGATCCTCATTTTTCCTAGACCTATTACGGTCTGCATTTTTCCTAGACCTATTACAGTCCACATCTTTCCTGGACCTATTACAGTCCGCATCTTTCATGGACTTATTACAGTCCACATCTTTCATGGGCTTATTATGGTCCCCATCTTTCATGGACTTATTACGGTCCCCATCTTTCATGGATTTATTACGGTCCGCATCTTTCTCGGATTTATTACGGTCCGTACCTTTCATGGACCTATTACAGTCCGTACCTTTCATGGACCTATTACGATTCGCATTTTACCCTAGACCTATCATGGTCTGCATCTTTCCTAGACCTATTACGGTTCGCATCTTTCATGGACTTATTACAGTCCCCATCTTTCATGGACTTATTATGGTCCACATCTTTTATGGACTTATTTCGATCCCCATCTTTCATGGACTTATTATAGTCCCCATCTTTCATGGACCTATTACAATCCCCATCTTTCATAGACTTATTACAGTCCGCACTTTCATGGACCTATTATGGTCCGCATCTTCAATAGACCTATTACGGTCCTCATCTTTCAATGGACCTATTACGGTCCACATCTTTCATGGACCTATTAAGGTCCGCATCTTTCATGGACCTATTACGGTCTACATCTTTCAATTGACCTATTATGGTTCGCATCTTTCATGGACCTATTACGGTCCAATCTTTCAATGAACCTATTATGGTCCGCATCTTTCAATGGACTTATTACGGTCTACATCTTTCACGGACCTATTATGATCCTCATCTTTCACAGACCTATTACGGTTCATCTTTCACGGACCTATTAAGGGCCGCATCTTTCAATAGACCTATTACGGTCCACATTTTTTCATGGACCTATTACAGTCCGTAATTTTTCATGGACCTATTACGGTCCACATCTTCCTGACTTAGTACAGTCAATGGACCTATTACGGTCCGCATTTCTCATGGACTTATTACAGTTCACATCTTTCCGAATCATTATAGTAAATGGACCTATTACGGTTCGCATTTTTCATGGACCTATTACGGTCCACATCTTTCCGACTCATTATAGTCAATGGACCTATTACAGTCCGCATTTTTCATGGACCTATTACGATCCACATCTTTCTAACTTATTATAGTCAATAGACCTATTATGATCCGCATTTTTCATGGACCTATTATGATCCACATCTTTCTGACTTATTACAATCAATGGACTTATTATGGTCCGCACCTTTATTGACTTACCAAAGTCAACAGACCTATTATAATCCACATTTTCCTAACTTATTACAGTCAATGGACCTATTATGGTCCACATTTTCATGACTTACCACAATCAACGGACCTATTAGGTTCCACATTTTCCTGACTTATCACAGTCAACGGACCTATTACGGTCCACGATTTCCTGACTTACCATAGTCAACGGACCTATTATGGTCCACATCTTTCTGACTTATTATAGTCAATGGACCTATTACGGTCTGCACCTTTCCTGATATACCACAGTCAATGGACCTATTACGGTCCACATTTTCCTGACTTATTACAGTCAATGGACCTATTACGGTCCACATTTTCATGACTTATCATAGTCAACAAACCTATTAGGGTCCACATTTTCCCGACTTATCACAGTCAAGGTCCCATTACGATCCACGTTTTCCTGACATACCATAGTCAACGGACCTATTACGGTCCACATCTTATCACAGTCAATGGACCTATTACGGTCCCCATTCTTTGACTTATTACAGTCAATGGACCTATTATGGTCCACATCTTTTCTGACTTATTATAGTCAATGGACTTTCTACAATCCATCATCCTTTCAAACCTTTCCTTACCAATAACGACAGGAGGAAAGTCGAAAACAAGGGGAAAACTATTGTTAAACAAGCCTCCTTCAAGAAGCATTACAACATCATAAAAGCCTCCCAAAACAACAGAGCGGTCATCGGGACATCCCCGAAAATCTCAAACTCAAATTTCCACATTTATCATGGGAGTGAAGAAAAATTTTCTCAGAACCCTCATGTTTTAATTCTTGATTGAAGGGGTAAAATTTTTTGCTTTCAGCAATCTCAATCAAAGAATTAAAACATATGTCACCAATATCTACTAATAAAATTCCTCATTCATGCAGGTACCCCTTCAACCCACAAGGGGCATCTATGTCAGACTCACAGCAGTCAACATATCATCAAAAGGCATGGAGCACATGGTTTTCATCCTTTCCCCAGCAGTTCTAAGGGTCATAGTTAACCTAGAGATCAACTCAAAAGGGGCATCCATTTCAAACCGTAATGGTCAACCATCCCACATAGGATTTTGACGAAGACTTACAACGGTCGATGTATCATCAAAGGCATGGAACACACGACTTTCATCCTTTCCCCAACAGTTCCAAGGGTCACAGTCAACCCACAGTCAACTCATAAGGGGCATCCACCGTAGACTTTCTACAATCCGCATACCCTTCAAGACTTTCTATAGTCCATATCTCTTTTCAGACTTTTTATAGTCTACAAACTTTCTACAGTCTGCATTTCTTTTTGATTTTTTACAGTCAATGGACCTTTTTACAATCCGTATTCCTTTTTAGACTTTTTTACAGTCTCCAAACTTTCTACAGTTCGCATTCCTTTTCAGACTTCTTACGGTCACCGAACTTTCTACAGTCCACTTTCTTTTTTAGACTTTTTATAGTCAACGAACTTTCCACAGTTCGAAATCTTCTAACTTTTTACATTCTCCAAACTTTCTACAGTTAACGAACTTTCTATAGTTCACATCTTATCCCGGCCATTTTATGATCAACGAACTTCCTACGATCCGCGTTGTTAGTAGGCTTATCACAGCCTTCACACATGGGTCCTCAACCAAAAGAACGGAGACACACGGTTAATGTTCTTTCCCCAACATTTCCAACGGTATCAACCAGCTGAAGGTCAACCTTCAAGGGGCAATCATTATCAATCGGGCAAATCACAAGGGGCATCGAGAGACTAATCCCCGAAAGAAGCTGCATCGAGATGAAAGCTTCCAGCCATCATCTCCAAAGAGTACCAACCGTGACTGGGCAAGTATTATCTCTAAACCCCGCTGCTCTTTCAATCATGGGACCATATAGATCTCACATCAGTAGTGATACCATGAGGGACAGCCTACGAGTACGGGATTTTGATCCCCACTTGCGAGTTTGATGATGAAGTTGTAATATATTTTCATTTGCTAGTCTTCTACTTTGACAGGGTCTCGGAGGTCCTCGGGAGAAGTATTCCTCATTTCTTACAAACCTTAGATATCTTTTTAGACCACATCATCAGTAACAAAGTCCAAATTTGAACCAAAGTCGGACCAAAAATCTAACATTAACACCGATGTCATGAACATCGGTACTGATGTCACGAACATCGGTACCTATATTCCTAACATCGGTATCTATGTCGTTATATTAGTATCAATGTTACATCAGTACCGATGTCACTCAGTGATATCGGTACCAATGTCATGTTGACAGTAGCAGCAGAAATCTGAAAATTATTAAATAATTAGCCCCACTAATTGCAACCATCACATCAACTATTGTGATGGCTATAATTAGTCATTCATAATGCTCACGGATGAGATAATGGTGGAGAAAAAAGAGAAGAAGACAAAAAGCCTAAGGTTAGGCTTTTTGACTTTTGGATTGAATGGAGCTCTTAACGAAGGGAGGCATTCAGTAAAAGGAAGGGGAAGTGGCAGGGAGAGGAGGAAACTCATAAAAGGGAGAGAGTTTTAGAAAGAGAAACTCAGTTTTTGAGAAACAAAAATGAAAGAAAACAGAAACAAAAAGAGTTTTCACTAGAATTTCAAAGGGATTGGTTTTAGTATTTTTAAACATCAAAACTCAAAGGAAGAAGGATTACTAACTCCTCTCTTCCTCCTTTTTATGAATCACAACCTGGAATTTCTGCCTTCATTCAAAGAGTACATCTCTACTCTTCATTTTCATTAAAAATTGCAAACCGGATCAAAGAAACGAGGAGAGCTTCTCGGAGAACTTCATCGACCTTGAAGATGTGGATTAATGACTACGGGGTAAGCCTATGAGTTTCTAGAGCTTGTGCTTACGTTTATATGCTTTTATTTTTTAAGTTTCATTTTGTTTTCGGATATTTCCGTTTCTGCGCACCAATCTATTTTCAGTAATTTACAGTATGATTTCAAAACTTTTTGAGCATTTTATTTACATTAACATATTCTACACATCTTGAGCTTCTTGTAATGATAAAAATCATACAAATCGGTTAAGTATAGAGAAAGTTATGATCATTTGAACTTTCGAGTTTTTCTATTTCAGTTTCTGCGTTTTTTTGTGTGTTTTCTGCAGGTCTGGACCATTGAGGTCGGTACCGACCTTACCAACATCGGTACCGACATTACCAAAATAGTAGAAACATTGGTACTGACCTTACCGATGTCGGTACCAACCTTACCTTTGGCAGTTTGGTCAGTTTTGCTCCGTTCTGAATCGTTTAAAGCCCGGAATGACCTGCTGAGACCCCTTTGAGATTGGAAACACATTATTGGGTGTAACAAACCTTTAAATTATATTTACTTAATATTCATTTATGATTTATAAATGTATTAATTTGTTAATTAAAGTTCAGAGTAGTAACGAAAGTGCTTCGGGCCATTCATATCGACATCACCCTTCAAAGTGAAGTCGGTAACGATATGAATGACATCGTTATCATTGTTAACCCAAATGATGGCTACGTTATGCATGCTCAGCCTAGATTTATATTTCTAAACATCATTCTATGTCATCCCCATGAAGGGAATAAAATGTATTCCCGGATAACAGTCCTCACTAAAATTCACATGCGGCATTTTCATTAATAAAATGACCAACATATGTGTAAATAAAAATGAACCATTTTTATTTAAAATAACAACTTTAAACCTTCAATGTTTTAACTAGGCCACAAGGGCCTTACTAAAATCAAATCGAACATATGCGCTATACCTCGTGCTAACCTTTGTGGATGCAGGTTAGATGTATACCTAGGATTTATTTTCCTTCGTGTATTGTAAATATTATTTTACAAGAATTGTAATTCATAGATTAGGCGGGTGGTTGCATCCCTCGAGGTTATGTAACCTTTAGTCTTTACTTTTCCGCATTTACTTCTCGCATTCACTTAATGCTTGATGCATGGATTTATCACTTTCTGCATGCGCATTAAACACATGCATTTCAACCAAAAAAAGACTTAAGTGCGAATATGCATAACTAAGAAATACGGTTTTCTATAGATGTAATTTAATGTGATCATATAAGAAATAAGCAACTTATCCCAGACTCGAATCTCTGTGTCTTTGTGGGCCATCCCCCGGACGTTGACCCTCATAGGACTCTAATTCCTAGAAAGAGCTAATCCAGGTGGCGACTCCACACTAAGGGATGACGGATTCGGGTTCGAACCGATTTGAATAACATTTTTTGCCCTCTCTTCAAAACCTTTTCTTGGGTCCCCAACCCAGCACGTAGCTTTTACAAAACACCCCGGTGGATCGCACCTCTCAACCCGCGCGCTCTCAGCCCACCGCTCCGTGTCGTCCACTCATAATAGCAATGGAAAATCTCCTCAAGTTGAGGTACCTTTTGAAATTCCTTTGTCTATTGAAGAATTCGCCCAAGTACTCTTTGATGTTATGAAATTGACTAATAAGTTAAGAAAGAACATCAAGGAGTTAGTGAGGAGAAGTGAAGATAAGGAAGGCACTATTGCTTCCCTATCTCTTGATATCCACTTTCTTCAAGAAAAAGAAGAGTAGTAGGAATTTAATGCCAGCAAGCTCACTAAGAAAGATGAGTTGACTGTTGAGATAACAACTTTGAAGAAGGAAAGGGTTCCTCTTCCAACCAACAGTCAAACATTGAATAACCAAACTCGCTAGTCTAAGAGGAATAATTCCTCTAAAAAGAAGAAAGTGAGCTAGCCCAAAGCAAAAATGGTGTGGTTTTTGTGGAAAAGCTGGACATGTTACAATTCTTTATAGACATAAATGGTTATTATGATGAGTATGAATGGAGTAAATTAATCACTGCTAACAAAGGAGGACCCAGATCAAGAGCATGGGTACCTGAGAAAACATAATTGTTTTGTAGGTTAGCCTTAAATCTGCTAATGAATCTAGAATGTGGTATTTTGATTGTCGATTCTCAAGGCATATGACAGGATATGAAAGACAGTTCATCTTATTAGAGCACAAAAGAAATGAGATTGTCAGGTTAGGATATAAACAAAAAGGCAAGATTGTGGGATGTGGCACTGTTGGTGTCTCTCTTCCAATCGAAGAGTTTTCTCTGCTCAAAGGACATAAGTTTAACTTTCTTAGTGTAGCCCAACTTTGTGACAAAGGAAGAATGGTTACATTCAATTCAACAGGTTGCTCAATTATTGACTATAAGACTGACTCAACTATTCTCTTGCTCCTAGAATAAAAAATGTGTATATGATTTATTTATTCCTTGGTTCCACTAATGTGTGTCTTGTATCTAAGGAGGATAATTCATTGCTTTGAAACAGAAGGTTGGGTCATATAAATATGAAAATTATGTCTAAACTTGCCAAAAAGTAATTAGTTGTGGGTATACCCTATATCAGCTTAGAAAAGAATAAACTTTACTCAGCTTGCCAACTAGGTAAGCAGGTTAAGAAATCATTTAGGTCAATTAATCATGTAGTAACTAAGCGACCGTTAGAGCTCCTTCACTTGAATCTTTTTGGCCTAGTTCGACCCATGAGCTTGGGTGGTAAGAGACTCTCATTGGTAGTTATGGATGACTTCACGAGATTCACTTGGGTAGTCTTGCTGAGTAGTAAAGATGATACATATGAATCTTATGTCAAGCTCAGTAATTAGATAATGAATGAAATAAGAACTAAAATCAGTAGAATCCGAAGTGATCATGGATGTGAATTCGAGAACTTTTATTTCGAAGAATTCTATTCAACATATGGTATTGACCACAACTTCTCTGCTCCTTATACTCTTCAATAAAATGGGGTTGTAAAAAGGAAGAATAGAACAATAGTTTAAATGATAACAATTTATCAAATTTTGGGAGAAGCTATTAACACAACTTGTTATATCTTGAATCAGGTTTTAATTAGCCCAATTCTGGAGAAAACACCCTACGAGCTTTGGCGAGGGGGAAAGCCTAAAATTGGTCATCTCAGATCATTTGGTTGTAGGTGCTTTGTTCTTAACACCAAGGAACAGTTAGGTAAGTTTGATCCTAAGTCTGATGAAAAATATCTTTATAGGATACTCAATTAACAGCAAGGCATATAGAATATATGTCAAGCGAACCAACCTATTGGAGGAGTCTATGCATGTGGATTTTGATGAAACTAACAATGCAGATATACATTCATTTGATGAAGATGAAGGAGTAACCCAACAAGTAAATCCACTCAGCATGCCACTCTTTGTGCTTACCAACCCAGCACAAGAACCTGAAGCTAAGGAAGTCAAAGAAGATGATGATCTCTCTATCAACTTCAACAATGGTAAAGATCTACCTCCACCTCAGCAACCTATTGTAGATCCTCCAGTTGCTAATCTAAGTCTACCAAGGGAGCTTAGGACTCATCGCAACCATTCGCCCGATAGCATTGTTGATGATGTTCATAATCCAGTTATGACACGAGGTCAGCTTAGTAGGATGATGAGTCATCCAGCTTTTGTTAAACATGATGTATGCCCTAGAGGCAATTAGGGCGATATATCTTTATTATTTTTAATGTATAAACGGTTTCAAATTAATAATAATAATAATAATAATAATAATAATAATAATAATAATTAAGGCATCTTTGTTGCTTATCAGTGCTTTCTATTTATTTATGTATCTTGCTAGTATCATATATATATATAATATTAAATATGTATATGTGCATTGATGAGACAAAGTCCATGACTACTTCATAGCGTAAAAGTGCAAGGACATAGTGGGAGCTATGTGTTGTGAGAGCTGCACATACGTGTTACTATGAATAATCAAAATATCCCTAATCATAATTGAGACTGGACATCAATGGAATGGACAGACTAGCATGTGTAGGATTACTCCTTGGATTAGATCTAAGTAACCGATCTCATGAGCTGAAGGTGGTACCACATGAATTTATTTGGGTAATACATTGGAGACTGCTATAAGATAGATACTCAGAAATATCTATATCCATGTGTTGGTGTCATGTCTTATTGCAGTAGAAGTACAAGTATCCTCAGACATAAGATACCGGTTACCTTGTGTAGGAGTTGCTATACTTTGGGTCATACTTATTCATACCCTGGCGATCAGGATGATATGGGTGATTATGGGTATAGTGAGGATCACCTGATGGTAAACTAAGTAGTCAAGATGGGATCCATCTCTCTTGATATAGTGATATAATGGGAGATGTACCTTAGGACCCCTTGTTGAAGTGACACACTCATAAACCTCTAATTAGAGTATAAGATTGATAGAACGGGTTTCTAGTCAATCTTGATACATAAAGGTCAAGTTGTGTTCTTCATGAACAAGTCTAATTCTAAGATAGCTATGGCTATTAAATGAGCTAACACTTAATCCAAGCTCAATAAACTGGATGGTACTTAACCTGGTGGAAGGAGTGTATTGTATTGGTTACTACTACAGAACCGAATCAAGTCACAAGCACGTGACATTCTAAGTATTGGGGGATCATACGCCTTTGCTAGAAAGTCCATTTGATTGTCTAGAGCTATGGGGTTCGATAATAGTCTGGAACATTGAGCCTAAAGATTCCTGGATGGGAAGATAAGTTTAGGTTAACCTCTAGTGGCTCTATACTTTGGGATCCTATGAGGTCACACACTTTAGGTCTTTAACGGACTAAGTAAAGAACCTATAGATTGGGTTTATGATGAAAATACAAGTTGTCAAATCCGTTAGAAAATTATTAATTGGTTGAACTGAATTAATACTTAAAAGGAATAAAGAGGAAATAGGGAAAATTACACAGAGCAGAATAAAGGAATTTTCCCATTGCGAGTGGGCCCCAAAATGAACATGGGTTGTTCAAAGTGGGGCCTGTACAGTTACCCCATGAGCTAAAAAGCTCACAGACCGCAAGCTTGGGTATGCAACAAAGCAAGGGAAGCCCGCAACTCGTGAGAGTTAGCCCCGCGAGTCTCTTGACCTGCACGGCTAACCTGATAGGGATGGGAATATTCCTATCCCATCCAGTTATTGAGGGGTAGTCTATCACTCCCCCTTTTCCCTATAAATAGACCTCCAGCTCCTCTCTTTATACACACACACAACAATATCTGAAAATAGCTTTAAGCTCATATTTTCTCTTTCTATTCGACTCCCTCTTCTTCTTTTGTTGTGAGAGACCCTTCACGAGTTACTCCAAACAATCGAAGAATTCTTTTTGAAGATTCTTTCTTAAGCGAGCCTTCTTGATTATTTTCAGGTTGGTTTTCGAGTGGCCTAGCAGCTGTTGTCTACTAACGGTTCTTCCTTAACGAGGTTTTGGTCCCTGAAGATCCGTGTGGATCAATCGTAGAGGCTCCTCTAGTTTGGAAGCTCATACTAATGAAGTGCTATCGAATTACTCAAAGGGAACACCGCTACCAAAAGAAAGGAAACACGCATCAACTAGTAATGCATCAGCCTTTAGATACTAGGTGTCTTTTATGAGATTTATAAACCTTAAAGAATCTATGGAATGTTTTAACTTAGATTATATCAATTATGGCATGCTTAGGAGATCTATAAGTTAATTTTAAGTTTTGAAATTCCGCCTTGCAACGAATTCATATTCAATTACTATCTTGATTAACCAGCAGCTTTCATCTCATTAATTGAACCCAAGAAGTTTGAAGATGCAAAAGGAGATGATTATTGGATGATCGTAATGCAAGAGGAACTGGACCAGTTCAAGCACAATGATGTTTGGGATCTAGTTCCTAAGCCTAAAGGGAAATCATTTATCAGCACCAAATGGGTTTTCAAGAACAAGCTTGATGAAGATGGCTCTGTTGTCAGAAATAAGGCTAGGATTGTTGTGCAAAGCTACAATTAGCAAGGAGGTATCGATTATGATGAGACTTATGCTCTTGTAACCCAGCTTGAACCTATTTGAATCCTGTGTGCTTTCACATCCCATATGAACTTCAAATTCTTTCAAATGGATGTTAAAAGTGCATTCCTAAATGGATTCATTCAAGAAGAATTTTATGCTCACTAGCCTCCCAGCTTTGAAGATTTGAAGAATCCTGAGCATGTCTTCAAACTGAAGAAAGCTCTCTACAGATAGAAGCAAGCACCAAGAGCTTAGTATGAGAGGCTGACTAATTTTCTTATCAGCAATGGCTATGAAAGAGGAAAAGAAGATACAATTCTGTTTATCAGGTGAAGGAAAGAAGATGTGTTACTTGTCCAAATTTATGTGGATGATATCATATATGGAGCAACTAATGAGACGCTGTGTAAGGAGTTCACCAAGCAGATGAAGAGTGAACTCAAAATGTCAATGATGGGAGAGCTCAAATTTTTCATTGGTCTTCAAATCAAGAAGACTGAAGATGGAATCTTCATCAGTTTAGCAAAGTATACCAAAGAAGTCCTGAAGAAGTTTGACATGGAGCATTCGAAGCCAATGTCCACTCCCATTGCCATTGATACTACCTTAAGTAAAGATGAAGCTGGAAAACTTGTAGACAGCAAATCCTACAGAGGAATCATAAGCTCTCTTTTTTTATCTTACAGTTAGTAGGCCTGACATATATATAGTATGTTGTGTGCTACTGTGCTCGTTATCAAGCTAAACCTAGAGAATAACATCTAGCAACTGTGAAGAGGATTCTTTAGTATTTGTAAGGCTCTATTGAAGCAGGTCTATGGTATCCCAATAGCTCAGATCTCACTCCAAGAGGATTCATAGATGTTGACTATGGCAGAAACAAGCTCGATAGGAAAAGCACCACAAGATGATGTCATTTTCATGGAGATTACTTAGTCTCATGGTACAACAAGAAGTAACTTCTACTATGCTGAGTATTGCTAAAGCTGAGTACATGGCATCAAGAAGTTGTGTAGAACAACTGCTATGGATCAAGTAGTAACTAGAAGATTATGGTATAAAGTCAAATTGTCTTGAAGTCATGTGTGATAATAAGAGCACAATCGACCTATCCAAGAATCCAGTTCATTATAGCAGGATGAAGCATGTTAAAATTAGACATCACTTCATAAGAGATCATGTGCTAAGGGGAGATGTCAAATTAGAGTATGTTCCTTCAAAGGAACAACGCACTGACGTATTCACCAAACCATTACCAAAGGAGAAATTTAATATCCTAAAGCAGCTTATTGGTATATCAAACCCCATGTGAAGATGAAGAAGTAAGAAATTTAGCTAAGTGTTGAAGAGTAACCCTTATTTTAGCAAAGGACTAACTATCTATATTTTAAAGTAACGGTGTGAGATTCAACTTCACGATTAAAATCAAAAAGCCCATTATTTCAAAAGATGAGCTTTTAAATTGGAACCGTTTTCTATAAAACTTACCATTTTTCTGAGGCGGTTAATTAAATTTTAATCTTAGTGTTAAATCTCATCATGAGCTAAGGAAGCGCCACATATCTCAAAGAGTTGTAGAGCTCTATCAAAGCTAAAGGAGTTGAAGAGAGAGGTTACTTGCATCCTTGAATTATAATCAATTTTCAGAAGCAAAGAACCCTAAAATCCCCTTCTCTTAAAATTTCTTTTCTTTCCTCTCAAATGGCGATTAGTAAGACCACCTTCAAACTTCAATCTACTTCCAAGAGAAGCCTCATTGTGAATGCGGAAGGAAAGTTGGAGAAAATCACCTTCCTTGAATGAACTCTCTTCACCAAAGTTGATTGGGCATCCAATTTGGATTTTTGGCCCGGTGTATGGAGTAGATTATTAGAGTCTTCTCAGAAATCGCATCATGCACAAAATCATCAAACAGCAAAATTTGAATCAATTTCTACAGTTGGAGGGGCTAGCCATCGCAGGTCTCATGAAGGCATTCTACTCAAATCTCTACACCATCCAGGGCTTCAATAATGTCCTGTTAGTAGAAATTGATGAAAACACCCAGCTAATTTGCTCAAGACTAATTGCGAGCATTCTGAATTTGTCTCACAAAGATAGTCATCTCATAAAGACTGGCGATGAAGATGCCGTCATCAATCCTGAAGGTTGGAAACTCCCAGCCAACTATGTATCAAGGGAGATTCCAGCATCAAGGATGAGCTAGACAGTAAAAGCTTTCCATGAGATGGTAGTCAAGATGCTGTTACCCAAGATAAGGCCTGTGATTAGATGCACCTACGTCGAGAGGTGTGTGGTCTACCATATGGTAGAGGGTAAGAGGCTTCACTAGGTAGTGGTGAATCTTCACCATTTGACTAAGCTAACTACTGTCTATCATTATGGTTACCTCATAATTGCCTTAATGAAGGAAGTGAAATTAGATGTTGCCTTGTACCTTGGATGGCCAGGTGATACAGTTATGCTAGTAAAGAAGACCTTGGATTTACTACACGTCACCAAACTGTATCATGACCAAGTGCATACTAGGTACAACAAAGCACAAGAGAAGAGAAAACTCAAGTGTGTCCCATCAGTATTACCGATGAATGTGCCTAAGCAGGAAGAAGATGGTTTTATGGTTGATTTTGAGGGAGGCGGTGAGGACATTAGTGATAATGTTCCTCTATTAACTAAGTTAGAGCAAGTTTTTGCCACTACAAGCTCACCTAGGCTTAAAGCTATTTCTTCAAAGGCCAAGCAAGGCAAATGAGACAAATGAAAGCCTAAAATCACACTCATAGGGAAGTTGAGGTGAAGTAACAAGCTAAGGAACAAGAGGATGCTGTTGAGGTAGAGGAAACCATGTGCTAAAGAAAGTGCAAACTGGTTATCTCAAAAGAAACTAAGTAGTAGGGTGATCCTAAGAAGAGTAAGGAAGAGGACTCTGAAACAATAAGTCCTAGTGCTACGGCCCATGTTAAAGAAGTTATTTCAAAAGCTAAAGGGACTCAATGCAAGCACTCTACCACCAACAGACCTTTATAGAAAAATGTTCAAGTGGTGAGCAGCGATGAGGATGTTGGAGGAACCTCACCCCTGATTAGTGATAAGTGTATAATTACACTTATTATCACATTAATTTTATACAATAAACACTATAGTTTTAGTTATTTTTATACTTCATATAAAAGATTTCACGTGGTATGTAGTTGTTTTTTATGCAAATGTAGATACTAGGTAAATCATGGGAATAAAATGAGCTAAACTGGAATTCTATGAAAAAAGAGTGAAAAAGGTTCAAAAAGATGCGTGGAACTTAAAGATTTGGCTTAGGATCGCAAGCTGTCGAAGATTGGTGAAGTTACAAGGAAATTTCTGAAGAAAACTCAATTCACGATTGCGATAATACCTCGCGATCGTGACCCGTTCACTTCAGAAATAGAAATCTGCCAATCAAAGGTTCACGGTCGTGACATGTACATCGTGGTCCCGACATGGACAATTTTCTGGTATTATCTTCTTAACTACCAACCGCCAAATAAGCATGATCAACCGCCATCAACCACTATCAACTGCCAACGAAAAGACACTTATTAGGAGTCAACCAATCATAAAAAGGTGCCTATCCATTGTGGATTGAATCAAAGCCTCTCAACCAATCACATTGAAGAGATGCAATCTTTCACCAATGGATGTGACTCTTCGTTTGGGTAGATGCAACCCTTCAAACTCTATAAATAGGACTCCAAATCCTCAACAATTTCATGTGGTATGCCTTCAGTGTAATAAAGGAAGTGCAGAAATAATAGTGCAAATATAGTGTGTATATAGTTAGATTCGCTACGTTCTTAAGTGTTAGCGAGAAAATGTTTAAGTGATTCGAATCCTTGTTTCGATCATTAGATTTCTCTATATTTTCGAGCGATTGTTGTATAAGTGTACTTGCAAATCACTTATCAATAAAAGTTTTCTTTCTTCAATATTCGTTTGTTCGATATTCGCAAAGAATAGCATCCTAGCGGAGGTTCTGTATGAGCCGAGACCGAATTCAAAGCATACGCAGGAATTGTGGGAATTGATGACTCCCATTAAAGAGTGGATACGGTTTGATCAACTTTAGCTTTCACTTGCATACCTTACAATTTTGCTTTGCTTTCTACTTATACTTCTTATATCAAAGTTTATGATATGTCTATGTGTCATAATGCATATTCCGTGCTAAGTCTTTTATGTTAATCAAGTTATATGCGTTGGGGTTAATTTTAAGAGTAGTTTCGGGGTTTACAATATCGTGTATAATCACTGGATCTATGATATAACGCTGTTTAGTGAGCCAACATTTTTTGAATGGTAACTTGCTAAATGTGGCTATGTGAGAGCGACCCGTACTAAACATAGTATTGATGTTGTCCAAGTTTTCATAATTGTCTTATTTAATTTGCGCTAGACTTAGAAAAGTTATTTCATGTGTTGCTCTGCGGTGAATCATTAAACATCTGAATGTCTAGAACCGAATCTGTTAGATAATCTAGAGGGTTAGAACAACTTCATTAAACTTGCATGTTTTCTCTGCTATACTTGTTCGTAGTGAAAATCTATTTATTTAGAGTTTCTAATCTATCATATCTATATTTACACAACTTTTCGTTCTAATCTTCCTACCCATAAAAATCTTTAATCTATTTTTATTTTATTTACTTTTACGCTTCCTTAGTTATCTTTAGACTGGGTTCCTTCCCTGTGGGTTTGATATCTTTTAAAACTACATCGCAACTGTATACTTGCAGTTATCATCATTTTTCTATGTGGTAAGGGGTATTGACAACACCTACATTTTATATGTGAACAAGCTTTTGGCGCAGTTGATAGCCAACAGTTCATGAGATTTTGGAACCATATTTGATTAAACTTATAAGTAGAAAAGTGGCGAACATTATCCTGGAATAATTTGTATTCCCTTCGTGGGGGTATTCTAAAATGAATTTCCATTAATAAAGAAATTACAGATGAATAAGGAAAATTACAACATTTAGAATAAAGTAAAAATCCTAGGTCTACAGATGAATTCCAAAGAAGAAGTAATAGACAAGGAGCACGGAATCAACAGTTCTAGGAACTTAGAGGCTTACCCTTTCAGTGTGAATCTACTTCGGCGTATCTGTTCAATCCCTGGTAGCGTTCCTCATCGTCTTTTAGTTATGTATGTGAAGAAAACAAAAATGTTATTTACCTTGAAGATAATTAATTTTGGGTTCTAAATTTTTTTTAAACCTGAGAATATCTGGGGATTTTTTAAGCAAAAAATAGAAGAAAGAAAGTTGATTTGAAAATCATAAAGTTTCAGAATCCAAACACGTTTTGGATCCGAATGATTCAAAGAATTTTTGAAAGAAAACATTTTTCTCGTTGTTATTTCTCGTTAAAAAAGAATTTTTCTCTAATATCCGAGCCCCCTTCAATCCAAAATGAACCCCGTATATAGAGGGTATTTTCAGGCTTGCTAGGATTTTCTAGCGCGCCTTCATGGCTTGCTGGAATTTCAGCAAGCCGAAGTGCTGAGCTTGTCCATTCTACGAGCCTAGTTTAGTAGGGTTTTTTTTCTGATTTTTTAAATTTATATTTTTTTTTAAATCTATTTATTTATTTAATAAATTTTACCAAAATCATTATTTTTCAAAATAATTAAAGTCCTTAACACAACTCGATGACGAGGAACATTCTCATTCGAAGATCTTCAGATAATCGAAAATTGTGTGATTCGAGGATAAAAATCTTGAAAAGCCATCATCATTGAACGCAAGAGCTGGTACAAAATCTTGTGCTCATACTCCCGAAGACTCTTAGGTGGGAAATTCAAGGCTTCCTTCTATTGCATGCTTCTTGTGGAGTCTTTCCTCATACACTCCTTGTAGGAGAACGATTCGATAAGTACACTACACACGCCACTACTTCTGTCCAAAACTGCTTCTACCATTATCATGGCTTTGATTCGTATCTTTGAGTTCTAGCTTGAGGAGTTATTCAGCGATCCCTTGTTTCTTCTTGTGTTTTTCTTTGTAGGCTTGTAGTGATCCTTGGAGTTCCTCGATCGTCATCTCCTCCAAGTCTTAGGTTTTTACAATTGTCACCACAATAAGCTCAAATTTGGGATCCAACGATCGAAGTATCTTCTCTGTGACCCTCACACTTCTAACTTCTCTCTGTTTCTCTCTAATTGATTAGAGACTACTGCTACTCTTAAAAAATAATATGAAATAGACTCGGATGCTTTCATGTGTAAGGATTCAAACTCACCTCTCAAAATTTGGAGACGCACATTTTTCACTTTCTCAACTCCTTTGTATGACATTTGCAACTTCTCCCATGCTTGCTTGGCGGATGTTGTATTTGAGATCTTCTCAAAACCATCATCATCTAAGGCTTGATAGATTAGGAAGAGAGCTTTCTTGTCTCTCTTTCGAGAATCCTTCAAACTTGTTGCTTGATCAGGTGTAAGAGTGGTTTCATTTTCCAGCTCGCTGAAGCCTTTCTCTATGATATCCAAGCATCATGCACACTGAGAAGAGCTTTCATTTTGATACTCCAATTATCAAAGCAGTTAATGCTGAGTGTTGGAACTTGGAACGATGCAATGATATTCGCCATATTACTCAAATTTCTTCTTTAGGCGTATTGGACTATTGTGACTGTTTCTAGAGTCTTTTGCAACAATATTTGCTTTGCAAGAACCTTTTGATGGATTTCTACAAGAGATTGTTTTCCTTGCAACCTGTAGATTAATCTGACGGATTCAGCAAGGAAACAGCAATGGAATTATATTCCCTTGCAAACTGTAGATTTCTTTGAACCTGGTTATTTGCACCCGGAATTGAATTTTTTTTAGAAGAGAAATCGAGCTTTTAACGTGGCTCTAGTACCACTTTGTTGGGAATATAACACTCAAGAAAAACTTTGATTAAATACAAAGAAAATATTACAAGAACAATCTCTCAAATATAACACTATAACTTACTCTTATTTTTCTTCTTTTCTCTCTTAAGAAGTTCTTACTTCTACTTGATAATAAATAACTAAACAACTCACCTATTTATAGGTGAATGATACAGCTCCCAACTAACACATTTACTAACCACAACATTCAACTAACCACAACTCCCAACTTAACAATAAATAGCCAACTTATTTGGTTGAATTTAATAGTGTCCAAATTGGTTGTAGTTAATAACCTCCAAATTAGTTTGAATTTTTCTTAATTAAATCAAGTTTATAATCCAACAGTTTATAGAGGGAGAAAATTGAGACCTGAGAGAAAAAATTAGAAACCTTAGATTAAAGTAGCGCTGCTTGGATAACATAATTGCAGTAAGGATGTTGCATCACTTTATCTAAGTGAACACTAATTATTAGTTCCCGAATAATGCAATCACGAAGTTCTTCGTTTGAATATTTGAAGCACTACTCTACCACATTGCTACTGTACTTCTGCATTGCTAAGTTCCCAAAGTTTCCCTTCTGCTGCTGCTCAAGGAATTCGAAGCTCAAAGATGAATTGCACAACATAGTTCCCACGAATCAAAATTTTCATTTTAAATATATAATGTTACAATGAAGTGTTACTAATTATGCCACCTTCTGGACAAATGTAATGTAATAGTTTGTTTAGTCCAAAATTTCTTGATTGACCTTATAGAATCAATAGTATTTCTATAAATAAATTACAGAGCTAGTGATGCTCAACTCAAATCAGCCGACAAAAACATGTAATCTGATTGCTTCAACAGAAACAAATCTTTTTTAGACAAAATACTCACAGAAAAGTTCTCAAAATATTTTAAAACATGCATATACACCCTTGACATAAACTTGTTGATAAGTGTATAACTACACTTATTATCATTATAATTTTACACACTAAACAATATAGTTTAAGTCATTTTTATACTTCATATAAAAGATTTCATGTGGTATGTAGTTTTTTTTTATGCAAATGCAGATACTAGGTAAATCTTGGGAGTAAAATGATCTAAAGTGGGATTCTATTTAAAAAGAGTGAAAAAGGTGCGAAAAGATGCGTAGAACTTAAAGATTTGGCTTTAGGATCGAAGTGATAAGTGTATAATTACACTTATTATCATACTAATTTTATACAATAAACACTGTAGTTTTAGTCATTTTTATACTTCATATAAAAGATTTCACGTGGTAAGTAGTTGTTTTTTATGCAAATGCAGATACTATGTAAATCTTGGGAGTGAAATGAACTAAAGTGGAATTCTATGAAAAAAGAGTGAAAAGGTGCAAAAAGATGCGTGGAACTTAAAGATTTGGCATAGCATCGAAGCTGTCAAAGATCGATGAAGCTACAAGAAGAATTCTGAGTAAAACACAATTCACGGTCGTGACTTGTTTACTTCGGAAACAGAAGATTGCTAATCAAACATTCACGGTCATGATATGGACGGTTTTCTGGTATTATCTTTTTAACTAACAACCACCGGATAAGTATGATCAACCGCCATCAACCAACATCAACTACCAATGAACAGACACCTATCAAGAGTCAACCAATCATGAAAAGGTACTTATCTATTGTGGATTATATCAAAGCTTCTCAACCAATCACAATGAAGAGATGCAATCTTTCACCAATGGACACAACCCTTCGTTTGGATAGACGCAACCCTTCGAGCTCTATAAATAGGATTCAAATCCTCTTCAATTTCGTGCACCACCAAAGAGGAGAACATTAGAGTGCAATTAGAGAGAGATATAGTGTGTATAGATAGAGAGTTCGCTATGTTCTTAAGTGTTAGAGAGAAAATGTTTAAGTGATTCGAATCCTTGTTTCGATCACTAGATTTCTCTATATTCTTGAGCGATTATTGTATAAGTGTACTTGCAAATCACTTATCAATAAAATTTTTCGTTCTTCAATATTCGTTTGTTCGATATTCGCAAAGAATAGCATCCTAGCGGAGGTTCTGTACTGGCCGAGATCGAATTCAAAGCAGGTGCAGGAATTGCGGGAATTGACGACTCCCATTAAAGAGTGGATACGGTTTGATCAACTTTAGCTTTCACTTGCATACCTTATAACTTTGCTTTGTTTTCTACTTATACTTTCTATTTTGAAGTTTATGATATGTCTATGTGTCATAATGCGTATTTCGTGCTAAGTCTTTTATGTTAATCAAGTTATATGCATTGGTGTTAATTTAAAGAGTAGTTTAGGGGTTAACAATATCGTGTATAATCACTGGATCTCTGATATAACACTGTTTAGTGAGCCAACATTTTTGGAATGATAACTTGGTAAATGTGGCTATGTGAGAGCGACCGGTACTAAGCATAGTATTGACGTCGTCTAGGTTTATATAATAGTCTTATCTCGTTTGGTTTAGGATTAGAAAAGTTATTTCATGTGTTGCTCTGTGGCGAATCATTGAACAATCTGAGTGTGTTGAACCGGGTTTTGTTAGATTAGTCTAGTGCATTGTAACATCTTTGTTAAACTTGCATGTTTTCTCTACTATACTTGTTCATAGTGAAAATCTATGTACTTAGAGTCTCTCATCTATCACATCTATATTTGCTCAAATTTTCATTCTGATCTTCCTTTCTAAAAATCTCAAAACTATTTTTATTTTCTTTTACTTTGTCTTTCCTTGTTAATCTTTAGACCTAGTTCCTTCCCTATGGGTTCGATATCTTTTAAAACTATATCGTAACTATATACTTGAAGTTATCATCATTTTTCTATGTGATAAGGGGTACTGACAACACCTACATTTTTCGTGAACAAGTTTTTGGCATTATTATTTGAGGATAAGCCTTACTAAATGAGTATAGCCAAGTCTCACGAACAAGCTTTCGGAACCATTAAGGGATTAAACTTATCAGTGGAAAAGTGGCGAACATGAAGTTGTCGAAGATTGATGAAGTTACACAAAAAATTCTAAAGAAAAACACAATTCACGGTCGTGAAAACAATTCGCGGTCGCGACTTGATACACTTCAGAAATAGAAAATTGTCAAACAAAGTTTCACGGTCGCGACTTGTATATCGCGGTCTTGACTTGGATGATTTTTTGGTCAAATCTTCTTAACTACCAACCGCCAGATAAGAATGATCAACCGCCATCAACTACCAATGAAAAGACACTTATCAGAAGTCAACCAATCATGAAAAAGTTCCTATCCATTGTGGATAAGATTGAAGCTTCTCAACCAATCACAATGAAGTGATGCAATCATTCGCCAATGGACACAACTCTTCATGTGGATAGACGCAACCCTTTGAACTTTATAAATAAGGTTCCAAGCCTTACAATTTCATGTATGGTAGCATTAGAATAAGAAAAAGTGACAGATATAGTGTGTGCGTAGATAGAGAGTGAAATTATCTATTTTTCGCTACTTTAATAAGTGTTAGCGAGAAAATGTTTAAGTGATTCGAAGCCCTGTTTTGATCACTAGATTTCTCTACATATTCAAGCGATTGTTGTATAAGTGTACTTGCAAATCACTTATCAATAAAAGTTTTCATTCTTCAATATTCTTTTGTTCGATATTCACAAAGAATAGCATCCTAGTGGAGGTTCTGTATGGGCCAAGACCAAATTCAAAGCAGACGTAGGAATTGCGGGAATTGACGACTACCATTAAAGAGTGGATATAGTTTGATCAACTTTAGCTTTCACTTGCATACCTTACAACTTTGCTTTGCTTTCTACTTATACTTTCTATTTCGAAGTTTATGATATGTCTATGAGTCATAATGCACATTTCGTGTTAAGTCTTTTATATTAATCAAGTTATATGCTTCGGAGTTAACTTTAAGAGTAGTTTTGGGGTTAATGAGATTGTGTATAATCACTGGATCTGTGATTTTAAAGCTATTTAGTGAGCTAACATTTTTGGAATGGTAACTTGCTATATATGGCTATGTGAGAGCGACCCATACTAAGCATAGTAATATTGTTGTCCAGGTTTATATAATCATCTTGATTCGTTTGCACTAGATTTAGAAAAGTCATTTCATGTGTTGCTCTGCAGTGAATCATTGAACATCTGAGTGTCTAGAACCGATTATGTTAGATTAGTTTAGTGAACGTAATAACTTTGTTGAACTTGCATGTTTTCTTTGCTATACTTATTTCGTAGGAAAATCTATATATTAGAATCTCTAATCTTCC
>CATIWQ010156854.1:0-11004 GCA_949673415.1 Euphorbia schlechtendalii
TGATAAATCCATCATAGAATGCTGCTCAACAATATCTAAACCAGTTTCATCACATGGATTAATAGGGGTGACACAGTCATCCAATAAATCTACAAAACAAACAACATGAAAAAATAAAAAACTAAATACAGAAGCTTTAAAAAACATATAAATAAACAAAATATACCTGGTATAATATATTATATACCTGGTATAACACATATTATACCTGGTAGATTGGATATCTTACTATAAAAAACACTAAAAGAGCCATATTAACAACGATTAAAAGACTAAATCAAATACCTTCATTCATTTCTGAAATGCCAGAGCATGTTGAAACAAACAAAGGATAATCTGAAAGATTGTTACTCTCAATTCTCAGATGAAAAAAAATGCACGGACATATCAGTACATATTTCCATTGGATAATCACAACGTGAAATCTGATACTCAAACTTTAAGATTGATTTATTGTCTCCAATAATAACATTCTCTGCAATTATTCTTTTAAAATCTGAAAAACTAAGATCCTTATCAATAATTACACAACATGACTTGTAATTAATGAAATTAAAATCATCAGACCACACTCCACCATAACGCACCAGAATAGGAATATTCTCCATTATTCAAACCTGAGCAAAAAAAAAATTGACATAAGCAACATACAGATCTGCGAAAAAACTGAAATTATTATAGAACAACACAGAGAACAAAATCTGGAAACTCAAAATCTGTATGTATAGAACAACACAGATATCGCGATTTGAAAATAACAAAAAAACACAAAATCAAAAATAGAAAAAAAGCAGATCAATCAAATTAAAGAAGTAAAAAAATCGAAACCTAAAAAGAAAGAGGAAGAAATACTTACACGAAATTAGCACTAAAACAAATAGATTGAATAAAAAAATCGTAGAAGAAAAGAAGCAGAGAATCTAGAGAGAGAGGTTGTTTCTAGAGAGAGAAGAAGCAAAAACAAATAATGGTATAAGCAAAAAGTAAAAGTTAAAAAAGTGAGTATATCAAAAATAAACTCTCCTAGTATAAAAAGCATATATATTTCAAAATCTTATGAACAAAACCCCTCACTCTGTGATGAAGGCAGTGTTGATCTTGTCTTCAATAGCCATGATGATTTGATTATACCTCAAGAATCCATCCATGAATGAGTACAAAGCAGCCCGAGTAAAACGTCTATGTGAGGCAGAAGGAAGTCATCTTTCAGCAAGGTCTTATTCAAATCTCGAAAATCCACACATACCTAGACCTTCCCATCCTTCTTCATAATAGGGATGATGTTAGCTAGCTAGGTGAGATATTCCACTACTTCCAAAAACTTGGCTTCTATCTGCTTGGCCACTTCTACCTTTACCTTCTCAGCCCATTCAGGTCGTAGTCTCCGCAACTTTTACTTGACAGGTTTGACTCATAGATCGGTTAGAATTCTATGCTTGGTGATCTCTCTATCAACCCCCGACATGTCTTCGTATGACCAGGCAAACGCTACCACGTGTTTTTTAAGTACATTTGTTATCTCACGTTCTTCCTCAAGAGTTAGATCACTCAAAATCATCACCATTTTAGGTGACTCATCCTTACTCAAATTTATTTCATGCAATGAGGTATCAGTTATGCTAAAAACATTATGCGAATGATCATGAAAATGCATGTTGCCATCTAGAAAAATATCACACAAGTAAGAAAATTTCTAATTCATTGATTGAAATGCCTCATAGGTAGAATTGTTAACATAAAAAACGTTTGCAATATTAAAAATTACATCGTCAGCATCATTCTCCTCCACAGGCGGAGGGTCTTCATTCATTACAGAGGTTAGCTCTTCGAGGATGGGCTTAGTAAGGATAGTCTTCTTATCCTCAATGGTGGCCTTGGCAATGATCCCTGCAGCTACAACTAGTTGCTCTTTAGCGCCTCCTTCCTTCTTCTTCATCAAGACTGTGAGGGTTCTAGTGATAGCCGTGATGGCATCCTGGACTTCATCTTCCATAGGTTCAGATTCAGGTTCGTCTTCAATGAACATCTTAGCCTTCCCCTTGTTCTTAGCAGCAGCAACTACCATCTCCAAAGCCACAACCTACACTCCCTCTTCACCAAACCTTTCCGGGTACTCAACTTCTTCTGAGCCATCCACATACTCGATAAACGAAGCCAACATACACTCCTTCGTGAAATCAAACATGTCTCCAAAGATCTTAAATCCCGGCACAATCTCTCCACCTACCAGAATCAGCTCACTATCCCCCAAGTATTTCTTTCCCCCCTCGATAGTACACATACGAACCATATTGCAGAAGGATGGTCACTTGTGCTTATAGATTTTATGTTTAGGGGTAAATCCCAATCCAGCTCTAGGAGTCAGTAAGAGCGAGTCAACGGACCCCACCATACCCTGGTGGTGCTTGCCAAGTTCTTTCCCAAGAACAAACCCCTGCTTCTTCATGATTTTCTTCAAACTTGCTGAGAAATAACGGTATCCCATGGGGATCTTCTTCCTTTTCTTCCCCTCTTCTAGGCTAATCATGACCACCCTCAACCCTTCCAGCCCTTGCTATGCAAAAGCTGCCATCGCTATCACGAACTCCTTGTCTACCTCTATATAGTAACCAATTTTCCTTGATGAACCAGTTTTATATTCTAGTGGAGCATAGAGGGGACAACGCCAAGAGCATGAATCCATGGCCTACCCAAGAGCAAGGAATAAGAAATTAGTATATCCAGCACTGTGAACTTCACCTCAGATTTTATCCCATTCACTATCACAATCGTAGTGAATGTTTCGACAACCCCACGCTTGGAGTCATCATAGGCCCAGATGACTGTATCTGACCTCTCCAACATGCTTTCATTCAAGCCCAGGTGAGGCAGCACCTTCAGCAGGCACAAGTTTACAGCCGACCCATCATCCACCATTACGCAAGGGATGGGCATGTCGAAGATATAGAGCCTAATGAAGAGTTCCTTATTGTGATTTCACTGTTCAGGTGGTAAATCGGACCAGTCAAACGTGATGGCTAGGCTTTTCTTCAAGGCTATCCCCTCCCCTATTGATGATCACATTTTGGTCACCGAATTTGTTGGTGTCACTTCCATCTCCATTAACCTTTGCACCAATCCTCGGTGATGTGCCTCGGAGAAGCGCAATAGCTACCGTATATTGTACTTGGACTAAGTGCTCTTGAGCTAATTGACCAAGGGATTAACCTCAAGCTCATCATCGTTAACCACCAGGGGGTAGGGGTGGCTTAGTGTGATCCTTGGTAATTTCTTTCATCGATAAATTCCTAAGTTGGATGGAACTATTCCTAAAAACTCAACCACTATGGGTTACCCTCAGAACTCCATTCTCTATCACCCTTGTTTCGACGGGTGTCTGCCATGGGCACTGCGACTCCTCCCGCCTTCTCTGTACATTCTTAACTTATTAGAGTCTATATTGATTAGTATCTTATTGTACAATATCTCCACACCCTCCATAGGATGGGCGCCATTCTTATCTCCGCACCTTTGAGACTTTAATACATACCCATCCAGGTCGATGGGCTTGGCCTGCACCTTCCTCACTTCTGGCTCCCCTTTACTCACTCTATCTGCCACGTACATAAACTCGAATAGATCATAATCATCTGCCGTGCTCTCAATAGACATCGAGACCGAGAGGATAACATGGAGGGATGGACCGAGAGTGCGTAAAAATGAGAGGAGTGGTCCACCGGGGTGTTTAAAAAGAGTACTGGGTCGAGGAGATGGAAAAGTTTTGTTAGAGAAAGCAAAAACATTTTTTAGATCGGTCAAACCCAAATCCAGCGTCTCTTAGTGTAGATTCGCCACCTAGATTAGATCTTTCTAGGAATTAGAGTCCTGTGAGGTTTAAAGTCCTAGGGATGGCCCACTAAGATACAAAGATTCGGGTTCAGGATAAGTTGCTTATTTCTTATTGGATCACATTATATTACATCTATACAAACCGTATTTCTTAATTATGCATATTCGCACTTATGTCGTTCTTTTTAGTTATTATGCATGATTCACTTATTTTCGAAAGCGATAAATCTATACATAAAGCAGTCAATAAATGAGAAAGTAAAGATTAAAAAATTACAAAACCTCGGGAGATGCAACTGCTTGCCTAATCTATTAATTACATTTCCCAAAAATAATTGAAATTTCGATACCCAAAGGAAAATTAAAATCCTAAACATACATCTAATCCTGCATCCACAAAGGTTAGCAGGGGTGTATATTACAACACATTGCATGTTTGCTCAATTTTGGCTTTAGTCAAGCCCGTGTGGCCTATAAAAAAAAGATCGCGGTAATAAGATTATCATTTTAAATAGAATAATTCATTTCAATTAACACATTTGCTCATTTTAATTAATGAAATTACTCGCATGGTAAAATAATGGGGGCTGTTATCCGGGAATATATTTTTTATTCTCTTCGTGGGGGTATTCTAGCATATATCTCCATTAATAAGAAAATTATAGATGAATAAAGAAAAATTACAACATTCTCAATAAAGTAGAATAATAAAAAATCCTAGGTCTGAAGATGAAATCAGAAAAAGAAATAACAGATAATGGTCACAGAATTAGCACTTCTAAGAACTCAGAGGCTTACCCTTATAGAATGAATCCACTTCGATAATATCCGTTCGATCTTAGAAAGTAATCCTCGTCGTCTTTTAGTTTTTATAGTTGAAATCTTAGTGTAAATATCAAAAATACTTGTTTAATTCCGAAATAAGTTGTAGTTCTAAAGCTATATTTTGTTCTAAAAAATTTCCCGGTCTTGAATACTGAAAATTCCCCGAATATTTATAGGGAAAAAACCCGAAAATTCAAAAAAGGCTATAAATTCTGGCGAGTCTCACCAGAGCCAAAACTTCTTGCGAGGAAGCCTCACCAGACTTCTGGCGAGGCAGATCCCTAATTCCATTTTTTTGCGACTCTTTTGCATTTTTCTTGCATTTTTATACTTTTTGTATTTTTAATTTATTTTTTAGAAAAATTAACTAATTTTATTACAAGTGCTTTTCAAATTTAGAGACGAGGAAAACTCCCATATGAAGGCGTCTGGATAATCGAGAATTGTGTGATTCAAATATAAAATCCTGAAAAGATGTCATCATTAAACGCGTGAGCTGGTACAAAATCCCATGCTCACAGATGCCCCTCGTGTGATCGTTGCCAGTTAAATAGCCAGTATGATCACACGACAAGAGCGAAGGGATCGGGAAAATACCTGACCAGTGTGGTTATTTACTTCTTTATCCTTGATCAGTGATGACAGGGGCCTTCATTTTGGGCATTCGTGCCTTAATTGGGACATCCATTTCTTTCTTCGGTGTCCCTTGATATTTATTGCACCTTGTGGTTGGGTTTGGTGTGGTCATTATGTGCCCCTTGTGGGTTGACCTCTAGTTTGCTTTGCTTTTTTGAATTGCCGAAGTAGGTTGCCTAAAAAGTAAACCGAATTAGATTCTCGTTTCCTTCGTCGATTTTGTTTCCTTAGTAGGAAATTGAGTTGATTCTATCCAAACTTGGTAGCGCTATGCTTCCTCTAGGTTGGAGCTTGTTAAGGCTATCGAGGCTACTAGGTTCGGTGACCTGGCCCAATCTTTGAGGCCCACGTTATTGCCATATGCAACATCTATCGCATTAGCGCACAGGTGGAGAGACATCTCACACATTTTTTATCTTCTGATTGGGGAGGTTACATCACCCCATCTAATATGGTAGCTATCACCGGTCTTCCCTGGACTGGTGCTGTGATTTGTTTTGATGCTTTCTTGGAGTGGTTCTTCACGACTCCCACTGCTTGTCATCGCATCAAGGATTTGCTCGGTGTTGACTTGGGAGGCTGGGCATTGCATTAAAGCGTGCTAGTCGAGTATTGGACCGGTCGATGGTCTATTTCAGTGATAGAAGTTCCGTTATACGTCCGTTCCTTCTTTATCACTCTACTAAGTGTGACCTTCTTCCCGGTCTCGAACAATGAGATCAACTACGGATTGATCGAGCCTTTGTCTAATTTAGACAGTGTTAGTGGCCTGAATTAGCCCGGGTGATCTTAGCCCAGACATATTTTACAATTGATCTGATGAAGCGGGCTCACTTGCGGTCGTTGCGATGCTGCCCCATGGTTCTCTAGGCAGCGTTTGTTCATCCTACGATTTGTGAATATCGGTTATTTTTTTATTAATCTTGACTAACTTTTTGATTTTGCAAGCATGGGCTTTCTTCTACGGTTTCCTTCCTACCCCGTGGTTTGTCGATGCCCCTAATGACTCCCCCTGTATGGCCTGGATTTGCTCATCTTTCGAGGGAGATACATTGGATTCCGCAGGCTATTATCAGCATCTATGTGTTATGACACTTGAGCATGTAAGGATCCTTGTTTTGGTAGATAGGACTACATTCATCTTTTACCTAAAATTCATCCTATTTTGAGTTTGTTGTTTCCTTTTAGTTGGATCGTAACCCCTGGAAGGGGCTCCCTAGCTACCATATGGTGAAGGAGATCAGTTGAGAGGTGGATAGATGTCGATTTATTCTAGAGGGACCTAGGACCTACGAGTGGTACCTGGGTGAGCGCATTCAGTTCTGGCAGACAAAGCCAGTGTCGCAGAGACGCATCCCTCCTGCACCTCCCACTGGACTATTTGTGGCGTACTTAGTGATTACCGATCCTGAGGAGAGGCATATGTTCTTTGAGGAGGATGGTGTGTGGCTCTCCGACCAGCGTGGTGATTACGAGGCGTTTATTCAAGAGAGGCTTCTCCCACTTCATCCACTGACTTAGCTCGAGGTAGTGCGACCTCCTACATGGTCTGGGGGTCAGGGAGTCGACGGATCTGGTGTGGGTGCCAGTGGTACCGATATAGGTTATCGAGTATGAGATTTGTGTTGATTATTTTGTTTATTTTTATTAACCTTATTTCTGATCGTTTATCTATCTCTGCAGGAGGCCGCCCAAAAGAGGGTCTGTGTTCTCGATCTGAATGCGGGGGTGCGAGCACATCTTCTTCGGGTGTCATCGAGGGAAGGTTCATTATTCCACTTGACTCATCTTTCTGTTTGATGGGTTTCACAGAATCCATGCGATAGGTACCTCTCCCTCAGATCTACAACACACTAGCTTATAATTCATCTGACACCACTCACGTGAGTCTTTGATTAAACACCCTGTCTTCAATTGTAGTGGTTTCAGGTTGTTTGATGTTTGTTTATTCTTTTTGCAGGTTGCATGAGAGGAGATAGATCGCGTGGCGAGACATTCCCTTTCATTGAGGGATATGATGTACCTTCAGGATGGAGTCACACGTGTATGTTCCTTTTCTCGACTTGTTTTATGCTTGACTTTGCATGAAATGTTATGTTCTTATATATATGGATATGATTTTCATTGAATGTTTCTATAATTGTAGGTGATGGCTGCGAGGGGCGATGAGTATGAGCAGCGCTACTAAGAGCTTAACGGTCATTTCTAAGCGTTGGATATTAGCCACCAGGATTTGGATTCCCGTTATCGTGGCTTAGAGATTAGCCACCAGGAGTTGGGTGCTCGCTATCAGAGTTTGGAGGCTCAACATCAAAGTTTGGAAGCTCAGCATCAAGATTTGTTACGTCAAAATGCAGCAGCCAATTGGGCCCGAGAAGTTGAGCGAGCTACTACCTCAAGTTTTGCCCACACTCTTGAGTTGGACCTTGGTGCTTTACTTGACGAGCCACACACTAGGCCATTACTTACTTTTGATTGGGACGCCGGTTTTCTCCATGCTCCACAGCCTTCTCCTACATCAGGTCTGGTCGATGGCACTTCCAGTAGCCTATGTCCTGAGGATTATGAGATATCTACTATGATGCACCGAGATTCGGTGGGTGGAGATGACGTATAGGCGATGCTTACTTAGGAGTTCTTATTTCTCTTTAGTTCTTTTTTCTTTCTTTTCAAACCAGATCTTTGGATAGGCTTTTCTTGTAGACTTTCAAAAAAAAATCAAATTTTATGAAAGAAAAGAGGGCTTTGGCCGTTGTGCGCCGGGTTTTCACTTGCTGTTTTTGTTTTTTTTATGAATATGCTTGCGTGTTTGTGAATGTCTTATATGTATGAATTAATGAATATGTTATGCTAATGTATGTGGTTGACGTGTGTAGGCAACACCAGTCTTGAGGGATTTCCTTTAGCTCTTTTTTCTGCTGATGTCGACTCCTAATGAGCGGTCTTAGGGCTTTTCTCCACACCATCCGAGGGCCTGATTGGCAAAGGCTTGAGAGCTTTAGGCTGCAGGGTCTCTAGTATTTTATTTTCAAGCCTGTGAACGTGACCTTTGTTCGTGCTGCCTTGAAGTTCTGGGACCCTGCTACCCATGTCTTCCACTTTGCAGACTTTGAGATTTGTGCCATGGTAGAAGAATATCATGCTATATTGGGACTTCCCTTTCCGAGATTTTCTTTCCCTTCCTTTCAGTTCAGGGGCAGTATAAGCTACGAGGCTTGTGGAACTTGGAGTCTAGCAGAAGCTTTCTATCAGCTCCTCCTGACATCAAAGGTTTTCGAGTTGAGGCTGTTCTTGGCTGGTGCAAGACTACGCCTAGCTCTCATCTGGCGTGGCCCTCTATAGTGTCTCTACTTTTTCTAGCGGAGTTCGTTTGTGGTGTTGGGTCAGTTTCCCCATTCCGTTTGCTATCTATGACTGATCCGCTTTCTACAGGTCTATCTCCCTTGGCATTAGCTCTAGCAGAGAGCTTGGTTCACTTGGATGCTGCTTTAGTGAACCCGGACTTAGTGGTTGACCACTTTTCCTTGCTCGAGGTAAATTTCCTTTTTCCCCTTTTTCTTTGAGATTTTTGTCACTTATCTAAATGAAATTCTCATAGGTGGGTTGTTAGAGAAGCTTTGTTTAATCTTTGATCCTCGCTTGGGGAAGGCTTGGTACCTTCCTTCGCATTATGGTACTAGGGGTTTCATTAGGAAGGACCATTTCTCGCTGAGTGAAGAGGATTGGATTGAGAATCAGGGACCCTATCGAGCTTCTGAGTTCCGCTGGCTTAGCCCTTGGTTGGAGATTCCGTTTGTGGCTAAAAAAGATCATGATTCTTGCTTACTACTGATGGGGTTATTTGGCATCACTTCCTATTCTCTTTCTCGCATGTGTAGGTAATATGGACATTAGCAACAAGTTCCTAGGCTTCTATGCTCAACTCGTTTCCATGATTTTGGTCTTGACACAACATATGCTATATGAAGGCTTTTGGGCCATGCTACAGTTGTCACACTGGATTACAATTCCCCTGAAACCACTGACATTGTCGAGTTCTATAGTGGGTGGCTAGGCAAGATCAAGAGTCTTCCGGATGTTGATAAGCATCTTAGGGTATCTCGCGAGTGGGAGAGGGATGAAGATGGTTTGGACCCCCTTCCTCAATCTTCCAGGAAGCGTGCTCGGTGGAGTGATTGGTACCCTTAGTTCTATGTCTATTTTGCCATAGTCTTTGACATTTGTTTTCTAAACCTTGTGCCTGGTTTGTTCTTGGATTGCTATGAAATTTTATTGAAATTTACTTTGTTTACTTGCAATATTCTTCTGTATGCACACGTCCATATAACATAAACATAAATCTTTACAAACATAACGCATTTCATTAAATGACTTTAAAAAGGGTGCAAGTTTTCCAACGATTTGAATCCTGCCAATAGCTAGCCTAGAACAGTTTTTCTAACTCACAGTCCCTCCATTCCTCATAGTGTCCTAATTTTTACCTGGGCCGCCCTTCACAGGTTTTCGACTCAGCGGACATCTTATTATTTTTTCATAAAGAACGGTCATAATTATTGCCCAGCTAGCCAAATGCCAACTGTCAGAGATTTTTTTTCTTTTTATTGTGTACCACTTTTTAATTCATTTCTTTTACCTTTAGATGTGGTAGCACTTGAGCTTGTTTTGATTAATCGGGTTGATGAATTCGTTCCCATCCATATCCATGATCCTGACAGCTCCCTTGTTTAGAATTTTCTTCACCACATAAGGACCTTCCAATTTGGCTGGAATTTACCCTAAACATCAACATTTGACGGTCTCATATACTTCAAAACTAGATCCCCTATTTTCAAAGGTTGGTTTCTAAGTTTAACCCGGTTATAATACGCCCTAGCCATGCGTTGTTGGTACATCTATAAATGATCCAATGCCTTTAGACATTGCTCATATATCATGTTCAGCTGTTCAAATCTTGCCCTTGCCCAATCTGACTCCTCTAGTCTTGCTTTTAAGGCCACCCGAAGCGATTTTACTTCCATTTCAACCGGCAGAACTGCTTCCATCCCATACACCAACGAGAAAGGGGTTTGATCAGTGGGAGTTTTGACGCTGGTTCTGTATCCCCATATTGCGAAAGGCAACTTGTTAGCCCAATCCCTGCAAGTAACAACCATTTTGCTAATGATTTTCTTGATTGATTTGTTGGCTGCGTCTACTGCCCCATTGTCTTATGGTCTATACGGTGATGATTGATGGTGTTCGATCCCATATTTCTCCATTAGATTTGATGTAGCTCCTTGGAATTGAACCCCATTATCCGACACGATGTGATGTGGGATACCATATCGGGCGAAGATATGCTTTTCTATGAACTTGGCCATCTTCTTAGCGATGATATTTGTGTAAGATTTGGCCTCTACCCATTTTGAAAATTAGTCGACTACTACTACGATGAAGCGATATCCATTAGTCGAGTTCTGCCGAATCTCATCGATTATGTCGATGGCCCATGTTGAGAATAGCCAAGGAGTGCATAAGCTTTGGAGCTCGAATGGAGGTAGATGACTGATATCCCCAAAAATCTAGCACTCGTGGCATTTTCGCAGTTCAGTTACGCAGTCGTATACCATTGTTATCTAGTGATAAGTGGAAAAAGCACCATGAAAATATAAGAATATTGGCTTTGGAATTATTTAATTTGGAGTTATATTGTGGAAATTATGAGCATTTTATTCT
>CATIWQ010156855.1:0-46306 GCA_949673415.1 Euphorbia schlechtendalii
AGATTGTGTATAATCTTTGGATCTATGATTATAACACTGTTTAGTGAGCCAACATATTTGGAGTGGTAACTTACTAAATATGGTTATGTGAGAGCGACCCATACTAAATATAGTAATATTGTTATCCAGGTTCTTATAAGTTTCATAATTCGTTTACCCTAGGTATAGAAAAGTCATTTCATGTGTTGCTTTGCAGTAAATTATTGAATATTTGGGCATCTAGAATTGAGTTTGTTGAAGTTATCTAGTATATGAAATCTTCTTGATTATTTTGCATGTTTTTCTCTACTATGCTTTTCTTAGGAAATATCTATATAGTTTACATCTTCTCTAATCTGTTCATGCATCTGTCTATCATTAGTCCATCATCCAATCCATCCAAATCCTCTAATAACTAATTATCTTATTTCTTTTATTCCGTAACTCTAGTTGGTCTTAAGAACTGAATTCCTTCCCTGTGGGATCGATATCTTTTAAAACTACATCGACATTGTATACTTACAGTGGTCACCATTTTTCTATTTCATAAGCGGTATTGACAACACCAGTTCGCATTTTGAACTTTTATCTTATCAGTGGAAAAGTGGGGAACAAGGTTTTTGACATCATCACCGAATATAAGCCCATCTAAATTAGTATAGTCAAAACCTTGTGATCACACGCCTCATATTCTGCCCCATTGTTGCTGATGGGAATTTCAAGACACTTAGTGAGCAGGATAACTTCATTCTACAACGTTATCAGGGCAACCTCGAGACCTGCCCCTCGATGATTCATAGCTCCGTCAAAAACATTTTCTATTCCTCATTCACAGACTCTACGACTAGTAGTTTATCATTAGGAAAGTCCAAATTCTCAACTTAGTAGAAGTCAAAGGCTTGATTGGTGAGGAATTTGATGACTGCTTAGTCTTTAATCACCATCTCTGTGATATATCCAACACTTAATTCAGAGAGGAGAATCCACCGACGAGATAGCTTATCGACTAGAATCGAGGATTGGCACAAATACTTCATCAGATTAACCTTAGCCACTACCTAAATTCTATATGACTGTAAATAGTGCTTAAGCTTCTTAGTGAGCCAGACAATCATCTCACAAGTCTTCTCGACCATCGTGTATCAGCTTTCAAACTCAAGAAACTTCTTGCTCAAATAATACACTACATGCTCACATTTATCTTCTTACTCTTGGATCATTACCCTATTGAACTTTCTTCGATAACCAGATAGAGTATGAGGGGTTTGTCAAGAGTTGATGGTTTGAGATCTAGCAGACAGATTAGATAATTCTTGATTTTATCAAAGGTTAATGTTCATTCCAAATGATGGTCTACTACTCCTTTAACAGCTCGAACATTGGCTTGCAGATGGAGCAAAGATATCACAACCTCGAGGGACTTTGGCTTCGAGCTACTTCACTACTTATGTTTGTTTCAAATGCAGTTGATGCAATTTTTCCTTCACTAGTTTGAACTTCGGATCAGTTGAAATTTGATGTTCTGCAATCTCTCTAGTTACACCTGACCTTTCCTCATATGACCAAGCAAAAGCACTCACGTGACGTCTAAGCACATTTTTAATCTCTCCCTTTTTTTTACAAGGGTTTAAGTCATTGGGTATAGATGATTCATTTTTACCCAAATTTATTTCATGCAAAGACACATCATGTATGCTAAAAATGTTATGCATAGACTCATATGAATGCATGACACCGTTAGGCGAAACATCGAACAAGCAAAGCAAAGTCTGATATTTCATAATAAAGGACTTACACACAAAGTTTATCAAAATAAAAATTACATCAGAATAATTTCTTCTTCCTCCACATATGGAGGATCTTCCTTGGTGATGGCAGTAGTAGGAGCAAAAGGAGCGGCATATGCATTAGATCTTCTATTGCTACCTCTTCTTGGCATACTTCCATTGTATAGTAACCCTCCATGCTTGTCCGGGTTAGCGAGTTTTCAAATCTCCTAGGGCCATTTTCAGTAGTAGACATCCATCTCTATGGTCTCTTGGCGGGCATGGTCTAATGTAACGAAAGAAGTGTGTCAGGACCATCTCTTGAGATATGATTGGGTAATCTATGGTCCCAACTAAGGGCATGGGTAGGGTAAGAATTCCAAGGCACTCACTGAGTCTTCCCATACTAACAACAAAGCCGTGCGGGAGAATAGGAAGTGATGCCTTACAATCTAAGTAGTTGGACACCCTAAGCATGAACTTTGGTAGCAAAGTCAGTAACCTTCCAGCAGGGGCAAACCCAATGGATCTGGCTATCTACGTACCCTCTCATGATTTGTACCCTATCATCCACCTCTAGTTTGTGGTGGTCAGCAATGCAGAGTCCTCTCTCACTGTAATGGACTATTGTACTTCTCATAAGGTTGTGTTGGCTCATGGATTAAGGCTAGTTTCGCCAAAAGCCAAACCTCTAATAGGTTGAAGTGGTCCTGATCAAGATGGGATCGGTCCTCGTAATCTCCATGGATAAATATTCTCTGCTAGTCCAACAGTGACAGGTGAAACTCCCTGAGACATACTAGTAATGGTAGAAATCAGTCGGAATGGGGTAACGCTACCTACTCCGCACATGAATTCTGATATAAGTAGTAAAGCCACCATAAATGGCCAAGAGATGTAATGCCATAGAGTAGATAAGCACCAATCTATACCGAAGAAACTCGAAAACCTCCTATCTCTAGGGAATGACATAGAAAATGATCGGTAGAGTCCAAGTTCTACAACCCTCTTAGTGAGTTTGTAGCTCTGAACCAATAACTCAACACCGCAATAGGAAATCTTTGAGGGCAAGGGTTTCCTAGAATATACTAGTACTCCTCAAATATGAGGCATAACTCTTGGGTCGAGAATTGGAAGACGTGGTCCAAGGGATCTCAAAAAGTGAGAGCTACAAGAATAAATGCAGTGTTTATGGGCTGAAAAGCTATTTACCAAACCCCCATAGACCAAAAATCTCCAATCTCTTCCAATTCAAATTTTTTAGGGTTCCTAAAAAGGTTTTGAGTCGAACATTGTGACTTTCCATAGTGAAAGAATTGGAAAACAACGACGAAAGAATCGAAGAAGATGAAGAAAAACTACAAAACAAGATTAGGTTAGTTCATGAATGTTTTGATGTTATATGATTTTATGATTCCTAAAGGTTTATCGAACACTCATGAAGTAATGGAATGATATCCCTACCCTTGGGTGAGGAGTTTGGGAGAGATCGGTGTGATCCCTCAAGGGATGAGCTAGAATGCGGTGAAGTGTAGTGGAATGTTGTTTTTTTAGTTTGTGTGAGGAAATGGTGGTATTGTCTTACCACTGTAATAATCCCATGTTACAACAACTTGGGGTGTGTGGGCCTTTATGTTTGGGTAAAATAATATGTTACACCCTTATGATGTTTAAATTGATGAATGAATTGATGTTTATGCTTATTTGGAACCACCTAAGTGGTGACAATGAATGAATTGAATATTTGACTCAATTAGGTGGAGAATCTTCTGCAAATTGGGCATCGTAAATGAGTGGATATGTTATATTGGCACGTTCCCTAAGGTGACGTGACCTCGAGCGTCTTAAAGGTTGATGAATATTGATAGTGTATTTCATGAGGCTTTAGGTTCATTCGTGATGTCATGATACTTCATGAGTGCTCTAAAACCCTAAACTAATAAAAGAATGATAAAAAATGATTTTATGATTCTTAAAGGTTTTTTTGAACCCTCAATGGAGGTCGAGAAAGATAAATGTGATCTCTCCAAATATGAGCTTGAATGGAATGATCTTGTTTATCTTGAAACAAGAGGGTAAAGGGTGGTAAGCCTTACCACAGTTACATTCTTACATCATAACTAAATGAGAACTTTATTTTTGGGTAAGATATTGTGTTATACCCTTGTGATAAATGAATGAATGAATGAAGTAATGTTGATGTTTCTTTGGTACCGTCAATATGGCGAAATGAATGAGTTGAGTGCTTGACTCAAATTGGGTAGAGAATATGATGCCTATGGGGCATCATAAATGCTGGGATATGACAAGTTAATACATTTCTTAAAGCGACATGACCTCGAACATCTTTATGACTAATGTATACCGATGTGGTATATTGTGATGTTTAGGATATATTCATGATGTCATGATACTTCATGAGAGTTCTAAAACCTTAAACTAATAAAAGAATGAGGGTACACATAAATTAGTGTCTGCACAAAAAAATGTGGTTAGTATGATATACATGGTGTGAGGAGATGATTTACTTACATATGTAGTGGATGGAAAAGTGATTAAACACATAACACGTAGCATGCATGCAATATACAATTCTTCCAACCATACGCCTCTTGTAGAATAAAGGGTTTGGCTTCTAAATCTAAGCTTGGGTCATCTTGACATCACAAGGGTGCCAAGGAGAGAACATGAACAATGCACATAGAGACGTTTTGGTAAATCTAGGGGAAGTTACTACGGTGATGCTATATGAGTTCGGTTGAAGAGGTTATTTATGTAGAAGGTTCTTGTTTCACAATGATACACTCCAAGCCTCTACCCAAATAGGTGCGAACAAGGGAGGTACATGCGATATGGTAACAAGTGATCCACACACTAGGTATTCTGGATCCCCATGAGATCACAAGTGATACTTTCGTGGCTTCAATGTGAAAATAGGGCTCCCTAACGTTAATGGCTAATCTGTCTAATGCATATGCTTTTGTTCAAAATTTTTTAAAGGTGGAAAAAACCCATTTAATGAATTTTCAATACTCATCAAAGTCTTTTAAACTTTTAAGTTTAAAAAAGAAAACGTTCCCCAACGGAGTCGCCACTATGAGCAGATGACGTTTGGACTCGCGTGGTCACCGTTAGGCATCGGCCTCGTGAGATGGGGTGTGTGGGTTTTATGAAAGCATGAAATGAGAAAGAAAAGTTTGGAAAGACTCGAGGCCTAAACCTCTTGCCCACGTTGTTACGAAGTCGCCACCCGAATCAGCTCTTCCGGGAAATTCGGTACAACATATAACAGTTAAGCCTAAATCGCACCATAGTAAAGAGATTTGGGTCCGGATGAGTTACCTACTTCGTCGTCATTTGAGCTTTAATTATGAGTAAAAAACCACCTTTAAGATGTTTCGATTTATTTGTAGTCATTTTCGGTTTATATTGGAGTTAGACATACACATGCGAAAAGCGATAAATAAAACGGTAAAAATTAAAGAAAGCGATAAATAAAGTAAATACGAGGCTCCTAACCTAAAGGGGGTAGAGTAAATAATAATACAAACTAGGGGTAATATACAAATGATCCTAAATACAAATGATTTACAAATACATTTTATTTACAATTGTGATGCCCGAAGGAAAAATAAAACCCTAACATACATCTAACCTAGACTACCTGTATCCACAACGGTTAGCATGCGATAAATATATCACAACATCCTACAACAGTTAGTTAACTAAACAAGACGCAATTGGTCATGCAAATAAGTTAGGTTAGGGTGAATCGTTGCTAAATTTATTTAAAAATGGAAAATTCGAGTTCCCCGTACGCTTTGAATGGAAAATAATTGATTTTAGACTCAATTTACCAAATTTATTATTTAAAATTTAATCACTACATAAATGTGGTCGGTTATCGGGAAAAAAATGGATTTCCCATCGTGTAGGGCCTAAAATAGTAACAAAAAGCAGGAAAATAAACAAACTATGCCGAAACTACAAAAATGATAAAAAATAAAACACAAAATCATGCCAAAGAGTCTCCAACAGCTCAGAATCTTACCCCTCCGATATGAAACCATAAGTTTTTGAGCCAGAAAAAGCCGAAGAACGAGATCCCGAAATCTTTTTGCTGTCGATTTGGTAAAAAAAAAGGTAAAAATGAAGGTTTTTTAGTGAAAGGAATAGGAAACTTGAGAGTTAGATTGTCATTTTCTAACTCAAACGCAAAAAGGAAGAGGGAGTTTCGGAGAAAAAGCGTCGAAAAATGAAAGTGTGGGAGTTTCTTAACTTTTTCCCAAAAAGTCTCCAATTACTCTCTCTAGAATTTTCTCTCTCAACAAGAATTTCCTAAAAAGGTAAGCTTCCCCCTTTCAAAAATCTAATTTTTTAGTTTATATAGGGGTAGTTAAAAATGTAAATACGTGAGGAAGGAGGGGTATTTTTGAGACAAAAAATAGAAAAGAAAGGTTAAAAAAGGGTAAAAAATTAAATTGGGGAGCAAGTTATTTGGGACTGGCCCATTTGGGCAGGCCAGTACCAGTCCAAAATGGATCGGTCCCTGCCATAATCGGCCCATTTGGGCAAGCCTGTACCGGTCCAAAATGGACCAGTCCCGGTCCTTTAAAAGGTACCGAAACTAGTCTACCTATGCAGGGCGGGACCAGCCCATATCATGCCGGTTTGACCTGGATGGGTGGTTAAAAAAATATATTTTTTAAAAATTTTATTTGATATTATTATTTTTTTTAATTAATTTAAGTATTTAACTATTTTTTGGACTTTTTTATTTTTTCTTTGCGTTGATTTTGGGTTACTTAGAACGGTTTTGGCTTAATTTTAACTTTCAAAAGACCAAGGATCTTCTTCGAACGCCTCGTAACTTCAAAGAGGATCACTAAAACAAAAGAGGTAAGTGAAAATATTTCTCATCATCGTTTCGCGAGAGGAACCAAGAATCCCATACTCACATATGGCTTATTGAAGAACAAGACCATGCATAAGGTGATAAGGCACCAAAACTTGAGTCAATTCTTCCTCTTTGATGGGCCAACAATCAAGGAATTGGTTAGGAGTTTTTACTCAAACCTCTACACCATTGAAGGGTTTCCGGACATCCTCATGATAGAGATTGAGAAGACCTCTTACTTGATTCTTGCAAAGTTGTTGGCCAACATTCTACACATGCCATTGAAGGGCATAGTGCTCAAGAGGAATGGAGATAAAGAATTAGTTGCAATTCTAGAGGATTGGGAACTCCCCAAGGACTATGGCTCAGAGAAACTTCTACATCCAGAATGGCTTGGAAGGCAAGAGCTTTCCACGAGTTGTTGATCAAGGTTCTTCTAACCAAGATTGGGCCGCTCAACAACTGCACCTATTTTGGGAGGTGTATGGTGTGTCATATGGTAGAGGGGAAGCAACTGAATTGGCCTATGATGATCCTACATCATCTCACCAAGGTAACCACCCTCTATCACTATGGTTACCTAATTACTACAATTGCAAAGGTAGTAAGGATAAATATCTCCAAATTCTTGGGAGGAAGTAGAGAGACAATAGTGTCATTGAAGAAGAACTTGGACTTCAATCACTTTAAGAAATTGAAGTACAACTAAGTCCACATAAGGTACACCAAGCCTCAAGATGTAAAGCTGAAGAAAGCTAAGGTAGAGTCCTCGATGTTTCCTGAGAACACCCTCAAGGAGGAAGAGGATGAATTCGTTGTAGATTATGACGACTCAAGCGAAGGGACAGTTGAAGAAGTGCCCTTATCAACCCGGCTTATGCAAACCTCAACCACCTCTACTCCTGCCAGTCCAAGAGATAAGGAATCAGCTCAAAGACCTAGAGCCAGTCCAGCAAAAGTAAGGGCAGGAGCTAAGCCTGCCCAAAACCAAGGTTAAGCTAAGAAGGAGCTAAATTTTTGCACTAAGGGCTCAAAGGGAAGTTGAGGCTAAAGTCTAAAAATGAGGCCAAGAATGCAAAATATGAGTCCTCCTTTTCTCCTCCTCCAGAAGTTATGGATAAAATCAAAGGCATGTCTACCAAGGAGTTAGGAGAGGAATTGCACGAAAAGAAGAGGAAATTTGAAGAAGCTAGGGAAGCTGGAGCTCAGCAAAGCTCAAAGAAGGCCAAAGAGGACATTGAAACTATCAATCTTGGCATATCTAAGGAGCTTGAGAAAGTTATCTCCAAAGTTAAGGGAGTGAAAAGAAAGAGGTCTACCACAGCTCTCCCTGTTTAAATTATGAGCAGTGAGGATGATGACGACATGGAGGTCATCAGCCATGAAGAATATGCCCTTCTTGAGGAGAACATCCTAGACCTAAATCTCTCTCAACAAATCGAGTTACCCTTTACTTAGCTTGAGAAACCTGAGGCAGACCCATCCTTGGGTTAATCAATAAACCAACAGGTTCTTGAAAATCCTTCCTCAAACTCTTTTGTAAATCCTGAACCTATTTCATATGTAAATTTTCCTAAAGTAAATTCTCCTGTAAATTCCCCCAATTCACACTTCTTATCAAGCCACTTCTCAAGAAAAGACCAACCCTTCTTCACCACCGCCACAAACTCAAACAACTCTCATTCCTTCCCTTGTAAAATCTAAACCAACTCCTAGTTCTGCAAATCTAATTGTACAAACGACTTCTTCTATACCAAACCTTTCTTCAAAACCATCCACAACCCCTTTGATCCCTCATATTATAGAAGTTCCTGATGTTGAGAACTATGCTTAGCAAGGAAAAACAAGTGATGAACTTACCAAGGTAAATTAAATAGCCGAGTAAGCAACTCCATCTAGAAACAAGCTAATCCAAGAGGATTTGGCTGACTCAACCATCTTAGGTCAGATTAGGGAGCTTGCAAGGAAGAAATTCCTAGCTCTTAAAACTAATGTTGGGTTGGATGGCGTAGTAAGCCAAGTGTTACCGTTGCAAGAATTAACGGACTTGTCCACCATAAAGAAGGCTAAGATCCCAAAAATTGATGAGCACCCAAGTATTCCCTCAGAGTCTGTCTAGTTTGAAGAGTTAGAGAAGATTCAAGGGAGTATGTTTTCTATCAAAACCATCTATCAAAAGAGAGCACCAAGAGTCTGGTGAACAAGATGGCTCAAATCTTAACATGACTGACTAACTTTGCAGCTCAGCTCAAAGCGGTTGTATCTTCTATTCCAACTTCAAATGTCATTACGAATGTAGTGGCAATTAAGGTAAAGAGTAGTATAGATGCTACCTCAAAATAGCTAAGTAGTCTTAATACCACATTGGCAACACAAACTACCCAATTTCATATGTTTAGTGAAGTGCAGGCTAAAATAAAGACTAGTACAGACAACAAGATAATTGAACTGTCAAAGAAACTGGATACAAATAAAGATCTTGAGTTTAGCATGTGTAATATGATGGAGAAGATGTCAAAGCTAATGATCACTTATGATAAGAAGGTTGATGGAATTTTTAAGAAGGTGGATGAAGCTATCAAGAAAAGGATAAGATTGTGCTGAACATGGATGCGCTAAGTGATAAATTAGACTCAGCTTGCTCTATTATATAATCCAATATTGAAGATTCTGTGAAGGATGCTCAAAAAGCTTTGATCGATGCTATGGGTAAGCTATTTCCTGAGCCTATTGAGTTAATCGACCCTAATAATGGTCTCACAATGAATAAGAAGCTCAATGCCCTAAAAGATCAAATCAATGAACTTCAAGAAAATGTACAGCACTTGGTGACTACTAGAATAAATGATGCACATGACATAGATTACATAGCAAGGACTGTACATCTAATATGTCTAAGTATTGTTGAGATGGAATCTAATTTGAAGATAGCATTATCTATAACTGATTCCAGAAGTCTTCCGCAGTGCTTTTAATAGTTTGTGTACTAGGGATTCAACCAAATCTCTCATCTAAAAAAATTTCATCATTTATTGCTATAAGATCTGAATGAACAAGAGGTTCTCCCAGCACAAGGAAAAGAGCAGCTAGAGTAAGAGATATCATCAACTATCATTGGGAAGCAAGAGGATTTTCAAAATGCAATAGACTCATTCAATACCCGTCTCAATCAGATTGTGATAGAACATATATCAAAGGGGGAGAAAGTAAGTGAAGATGATTGCTAGGCATCCCAACATCATAGAGCAAATATTCAACCAACACTACAATATCCATCAAAGTACCAGCAACGATAACAACATCAGCAACATTCTAGAGGCGGAGGCTCATATTCTCAACATTAACCCTTTTAGCATGATTATAAGTCCCGTAGATAGTTTATAGAATAGAAATCTTTTAATAGCTTTGAATTGTTATATTTAGTATATGACACTTCCTGTGTACTAACTAAATTTATTTTAATGAAAAAGTTACAAGTTTCTATCAAAATTAAGAGCTTCTTAACTTGTTATACATATATATATATGTGTGTGTGTGTGTGTGTGTGTGTGTGTGTGTGTGTGTGTGTGTGTTATTTCTTGCATATAAACTGTTACAGTAATTAACTAAGACCAACTTTAAAGGAGAAGTTGATTAAGATAAAGTCCTAAGTTAAAGAAAAGTTCTCCAAGTACGAGGGAGCTAATGGTGACTGAAGGAAATCCACTCTCTATGGGGGATTCTATACTGACCAAGGAGTTCACTCAGCATGGGGGAGTCTTACATCACTTATCAGGTATTCCTATATCCACAAACTATTTATTTGATTAATTTCTTCTACTACCTAGTTTGTTAACTATTCTAAAATAGGGGAGATTATTGAACCCAAGTTAATAGTACTTCACAGTACTTAAACGTTTTGAAAATAACAAACTGATTAGGATAGTGAAATTAATTAGGTATTAAGTAAACTCTTAATTAGGCAAGTTTTAGTTGAGTTTTTTAAGGGGAAATAACTTAGTTTTACTAAGTTCTAATTATGTTATGGCTTAGAGTAAGAAAAGATTAAAAGGTTAAGTACCACATAGTTTATGTGATATAACTCAGTTGTGCTGAGTATCTTTTATTACAATAAAAGGTGAGTAAAATTGAGACAATTAGAATATTATGTCACTTGTAAGTTTAACGCTGTCTATGAAGATAGAATATTCCCTTTGATGCTTTTCAGGTAAAAAGCTCTAGAATCAAAATGGATATTCCTATGGTCCTCACTCCCAAAATGTGTAAGTACAAAATATTGGAGATTCCTCACAAACATCTAAGGTAAAAAGACATCTTTTGACATGTGTCGTTTTCAGTGTCTTCGTGCTTCTCTGCAACGTTAGCAAGTTACCCAATATCAAGCTTCAACGTTGCATCTCGCGCACTCCACTTTCAAACTGATTTTCTTGAAGAAATGATTTTTTGACGCATCAATGATTAACGAATAAATCTCGCAATTCAACGTTCAAAATCATTATCCCTAAACATCCTAGAATCTGTTTCAAATGGTCATATTTAAAAGCTGTAAAGAGAAGAGATTTTGAAGAACAAGTCAATACGAGAAGTTTGTAATGGTTACTTCCACATCCTCAACTATAAATAGCTGAAAATTTTGTTAAAGCAATCACAACATTCAGAAATTCCAAATTCAAGCAATCTATAGCAAACACTCAGTTTCTAATCTATTTATAGAGAGAAATCAGGTTAGCTTAGAGTCTAGCTAAGCTTTATACATTGAAAAGGATTCAACACTTTTTATAAGTTGAAATCCTTAGTTTGTAAACTTTCAATCTTGAATTTGCTAGTCAATTTTAGGAAGGTTTTAGGAAGGGTACCTAAAATTGAGTATTGAATGGTAGCTAGAAAGGAGGGTACTTTTGTAAGCATCTACCCACTATAAAGGCTTCTCCACCTATAGAAAGAAAGAGATCATTGGTGGATTAAAGCTTAGAAAGGAATCCGGGGACTAGAGGTAGCCTAGTGGCCGAACTAGGATAAATTTGAGGTATTATCTTTCCTTAACTCTTTATTCCTTTATAAGTGTTTTGCTCAATACATCATCTCTTACTTTCATTAATCTACTTGAAAACCAATCTAAGTTGAGTAAAATTACTCAGGAAAGGTTGTAGGTAAACTAAGTTAGCAAAGCTGAGTAGTTTACAGTCTTTAGACCAAAGTGTCAGCATTCTCAACTCAGCATTCATCTAAAAACAACTTAGAATCAATTTTTTAAAATCTCTAAATTACCAAGTATAATTGCATTCACCCCCCTCTGCACGATTATTAAAGCTTAAGTGGACCAACACAAAGGTTCATGTTTAGTTGGTCAATGGTGATCGTTCAGGCTTAAAAAATGAGTTCCTAGCAACATGTAACCTTAAATTAAAAATTTTTGAGAGTTTAACTCATCCTTAAAAAATTGAATGGTTAAAAATGATTTCCTTTTCATCAAGGTAAAATTGTTATTACCCTTAACTATTTCATTCCAGGATGCTTTCAAAGGCAACCCTCTCTTATGCTTTAGACTCAGAAATATTTATGTATATTTATATATTCACAGATTATGAATTTTTTCTAGGAGATCCCTACAATGGAAACTCAAGGTTTTCGGATATCTTACCTGACATATTCACATGCAGAATTTTCATTAATAAAATGAGCAATATACTTGGACATAAAAATGATTTATTTTTATATGATAAGAACCATAAGCCTTTCACCATTTTTTGCTTGACTACACGGGTCTTATAAATATAAAAAAGAACATATTTGGTATGTAGTTGTACTATGAAATATCTCATGTGCTAACTTTTACTAATGCATGTTAGGATTTACTTTCCTTCGGGTATCATATTTTATTAAAGACAATGTATTTGTTAGATAATATGTATAATAGGTCATTTATGTACTTTTTTACTTAGAATCTTATGTATTTTAGGTGATTTGAATCCCCCTATATATCCTAATATGTAAATAATCCCCCGTAGATTAGGCACATTTACTTTCTTACATGTTTACTTTCCACCCTTATATATTTATTACTTTTCGCATGCACTGTAAAATAACATATATTCCAAAAATGATCTAGATGTAAATCGAAATATCAAGATCTTAAAAGGATGGTAGTAAATCACCTAATATAACTTAAAATAAGGATGAAATAAGTAACTCATCTAGGCCAGAGTCTCTATTTAATGGTATCATTTCATCTTGACAGATCTAAGTTGTACCAAATTTTCCTAGAAGAGAGATCTAAGTGGAGAATCTAAATACCATGAGCTAGAGGTTTAGGTATCGAGTCTAGAAACTTCACAAACCTTCACACCATTAACAAGTTTTTGAAAATCCCCATGCCCCATCTCACAGGTCGGTACCTCGCAATGATCGTGTAGGTAGAACGACGTCCGTTCACAATTGAGAAATCAATTAATGAAGCTATGGATGAGAATTTGAAGGTGATCATGTTGGTTAATTAACGCAGTTATTGAACATGAGAACTAGCATGACAGAATTTCAAAATTTAAGATTAACCCCAAAGGATCTCCTAAGCATGGTATGATTGACATAATCTCAATTGAAACATTCAAAAGATGCTTATAGGTTTATAAAACATAATAAAAGAAACCGAGCATCTAAGTTTAGAGCATTACCAGTTGATGTGTGCATTCCCCTTTCATGCGGTAATCCCTTAGAATAATTTGACAGCACTCTGTTAGCACAAGTCTCCAAACCAGGATCGCATCTATGATTAGTCCACACAGATCCCATTGACCAAAACCTCAAGTAGAGGGAGAAATGTTTAGTTAACAAGCAACAGCTAGACTGCTCATAAACCAACCTGAAAATATAACTAAGAAGGCTCTTTCCAAAATAAGAATAAACCTTTAAAAGAATTCTTGCAAAAATGGAGAAACCGATAAGTGTATAATTAAACTTATTATCAATATAATTTTACACACTAAACACTATAGTTTAAGTCATTTTTATACTTCATATAAAGGATTTCACGTGGTATGTAGTTGTTTTTGGTGCAAATGCAGAAACTAGGTATATCTTGGGAGTAAAATGATCTAAAGTGGAATTCTATGTAAAAAGAGTGAAAAGGTGCGAAAAGATGCATGGAACTTAAAGATTTGGCTTAAGATCGAAGCTGTCGAAGATCGGTGAAGTTATAAGAAGAATTCTGAAGAAAAACACAATTCAGGATCATGACAATAATTCGGGGTCATGACAACAATTCACGGTCACGATGTAGTATTCTTCAGAAGTAGAAAATTGTCAAACAAAGATTCACGATCGTGACTTGTATATCACGGTCGTGACGTGGATGGTTTTCTGGTCAAATCTTCTTAACTAACAACCACAAGATAAGAATGATCAACCACCATCAACCACCATCAACTACCAATGAAAAGACACTTATTAGAAGTCAACCAATCATGAATAGATGCCTATCCATTGTGGATAAGATTAAATCTTCTAAACCAATCAAAATGAAGTGATGTAATCTTTCACCAATGGACACAACTCTTCGTTTAGATAGACACAACCCTTCGAACTCTATAATTAGGGCTCCAAACCTTACAAATTCCATGCAGTGCATGGTGTGGCATGGGAATTAAATAAGTGGGAGTTATAGTGTGTGCGTAGATAGAGAGTGAAATTATTTAGTTTTCGCTACGTTCGTAAGTGTTAGTGAGAAAATGTTTAAGTGATTCGAATCCTTATTTCGATCACTAGATTTCTCTACATATTCGAGCGATTGTTGTATAAGTGTACTTGGAAATCACTTATCAATAAAATTTTTCATTCTTCAACATTCGTTTGTTCGATATTCACAAAGAATAGCATCCTAGTGAAGCATCTATACGGGCAGAGATCGAATTCAAAGCAGATGCAGGAATTGCGAGAATTGATGACTCCCATTAAAGAGTGGATATGGTTTAATCAACTTTAGCTTTCACTAGCATACCTTACAACTTTGCTTTGCTTTATACTTATACTTTCTTATTCAAAGTTTATGATATGTCTATTTGTCATAATGAGTATTTCATGTTGAGTCTTTTATATTAATCAAGTTATATGCCTTTGAGTTAACTTTAAGAGTAGTTTCGGGGTTAACGAGATTGTGTATAATCACTGGATCTGTGATTTTAATGCTGTTTAGTAAGCCAACATTTTTGGAATGGTAACTTGCTAAATGTGGCAATGTGATAAGTGTGTACTTACACTTATTATCACATTAATTTTATACAATAAACACTGTAGTTTTAGTCATTTTTATACTTCATGTAAAAGATTTCATGTGATATGTAGTTGTTTTTTATGCAAATGCAGATACTAGGTAAATCTTAGGAGTAAAATGAGCTAAAGTGGAATTCTATGAAAAAAGAGTGTAAAAGGTGCAAAAAGATGCATTGAACTTAAAGATTTGGTTTAGGATTGAAGTTGTCGAAGATTGGTGAAGTTACAAGAAGAATTCTGAGTAAAACTCAATTCACGGTCGCGACAATCATTTACGATCATGACTTGTTTACTTCAGAAACAGAAGATTGCCAATCAAAGATTTACAGTCACATATATATCGCGGTCGTGACATGGATGGTTTTCTGGTATTATCTTTTTAACTAACAACCGCTAGATAAGCATGATCAACCGCCATCAACTACCAACGAACAGACACCTATCAGGAGTCAACCAATCATGAAAAGGTGCTTATCCTTTGTGGATTATATCAAAGCTTCTCAACCAATCACAATGGAGAGATGCAGTCTTTCACCAATGGACACAACCCTTCATTTGGATAGACGCAACCCTTCGAACTCTATAAATAGGGCTCCAATCCCATTCAATTTCATGCATTCAAGAAGTGCAGTGAGACAGAGGGAAAATATTAGAGTGCATGAGAGAGATATAGTGTGTGTATAGATAGAGAATTCGCTACGTTCATAAGTCTTAGCGAGAAAATGTTTAAGTGATTCGAATACTAATTTCGATCACTAGATTTCTTTATATTCTCGAGTGATTGTTGTATAAGTGTACTTGCAAATCACTTATCAATAAAAGTTTTCGTTCTTCAATATTCGTTTATTTGATATTCGCAAAGAATAACATCCTAGTGTAGGTTCTGTACGGGCCGAGACCGAATTCAAAGCAGACGCAGGAATTGCGGGAATTGACAACTCCCATTAAAGAGTGGATACGGTTTGATCAATTTTAGCTTTCACTTGCATACCTGACAACTTTTGTTTGCTTTATACTTATACTTTCTATTTCGAAGTTTATGATATGTCTATGTGTCATAATGCGTAATTCGTGCTAAGTCATTTATGTTAATCAAGTTATGTGTGTTGGAGTTAATTTTAAGAGTAGTTTCGGGGTTAACAATATCGTGTATAATCATTAGATCTGTGATATAACGCTGCTTAGTAAGCCAACATTTTTGGAATGGTAACTTGCTAAATGTGGCTATGTGAGAGCAACCCGTACTAATCATAATATTGATGTTGTCCAGATTTATATAATTGTCTTATTTTGTTTGCGCTAGATTTAGAAAAGTTATTTCATGTGTTGCTCTGCGGCGAATTATTGAACATCTGAGTGTTTTGAACCGAGTCTATTAGATTAGTTTAGTGAATCGTAACATCTTTGCTGAACATGCACGTTTTCTCTGCTATACTTATTTAGTAGGGAAAATCTATATATTTAGATTCTCTAATCTTTCATACCTATATTTACTCATTCTTCATTCTAACCCTCCTATCCAAAAATATCAATGCATATTATTTTCTTATCCTTTTTCCCTATTTGATCTTTAGAGCTAGTCCTTCCCTGTGGGATCGATATCTTTTAAACCTACATCATAACTGTATACTTGTAGTGGTCACCATTTTTCTATGTAGATAAGCGGTACTGACAACTCCTGTTCGTGTTTTGAACTTTTATCTTATTGATAAGAAAGTGGGTGACAAGGTTTTGGGCTTCATTATTAAATAAAAAAAATCGTAGGAGTTATTAGAGTCGAAACCTTACGAACAGAAACACGTGGAGGAGCTCGAAAAAAACTCATGAAAAAAAGAAGTCAGAAGTCAGAAGGAAAGGTTGAGCTGAAGTGAGAAACAAGGAGGGGGAAGGGGGCTATTTATAGCCCAATGGGAGAAAAATGCTTCCCTTCAAAACCAATGTTTGCATCAATCCCATGTGGGCTCAATTGCAAGCTTGTACCGGCTTTTACACAAGATTCTCGTAGAGTAATTACAGCATAAGGCAAGCCTCTTGTATGGGTTTTCCTTGCCTACTCACAAGCTTGCGAGAAACCTTGAAATTACAGCGCGGGCTTGCAAGATTTCTTGCAAGCTGGTATGATGCAAGAACTGTGGGCCTCTGCAAGCGCTGCTAGCACTTGTGAGGCTTGCTTGTGGGCTTTCTCGCAAGTGGTTCCATGTATAGCTTGCAATCCCATGAGTGATTATAGCGCTCATGCATGCTTACCTCGCGTACCCTAGCAAGATTTCTCTCGCAAGTACCACTCGCGGTATTCTTGTTAGGTTTAAAATCCTTATCCACTTCTTTCTCAGTATATTGGTCTGACCAAAATGTGTGTGACCTCATAGGATCCTGAAGTATAGAGCCGCCAGAGATTAACCTAAACTTGGCAACCAATATGGAACCCGATAACTCTAAATGATCAAATGGGCTTTATAGCAAAGGCGTATGATCCCTTGATACTCGGAACGTCACGTGCTTGTAAGTTAATCTAATTTTGCGATAGTAACCAGTACAATACAGTCCTTCCATCAAGTTAAGTATCATCTAGTTTATTGAGCTCGCATTATTAAGTATTAGCTCATTTAATGGCCGTAACTATCCTAGAATTAGACTTGTTCACGAAGAACATCACTCGCCTTTATCTATCGAGATTGACTATTACATCAATCTCACACTCTGATCAAAGTGAATGAGTATGTCACTTCAACAAGAGGCCTTAAGGTATAGCTCCCATTATATCACTATCTTAGGAGCAATGGATCCCATTGTGACTACTCGGCTTACCAACGAATATTCATCACTGTACTTGTAATCACCCATATAATCTTGATCACTAGGGTAAGAATAAGTATGACCTAAAGTATTGTAACTCTCGCACAAGGTAACTAGTATCTTAGGTCTGAGTACTCGTACTGCTAGTGCAACAAGACATGTCACCAACACATGGATATAGTTATTTCTGAAGGTTTGTCTTATAGCATTCTCCAATGTATTACTTGAATACATTCATGTGTTAACTCAAGGTACCACCTTCAGCTCGTGAAATCAATTTCTTGGATTAAAACAAAGGAGTAAGCCTACACATGCTACTTTGTTTACTTCATTAATGTCCACTCTCAATGAAACTACGACTAGGGATATTTGGACTTTTCATAGTAACATGTCTGTGCAGTTCTCACACCATATAGCTACCACTATGTCCTCGCACTTTCATGCTATGAAATAGTCACATACTTTGTCTTATTATTTTAGTGAATATATACATATACTTAATAATATATATATATATAATACTAGCGAGATACAAAATTTAGAAATAACCATCGATATATAATAAAAATAAGTTAATATTGATAAATAATAATCTTAAACTGTATGTACAATAGTGATTAATAAAGATATATCACCCTAATTTCCTCTAAGGCATACATCATGTCTAACAAACTCCCACTTGGACTAGAGCCAATTGCCCATGTGCTTCATGCCATACTCGTTAACATGCTCATCATGCTTAACTTGAGTCAATGGCTTTGTTAGCCCATCCGCTAGATTCTGATCTATAGGGATCTATTCTAAGTTTACATCCCATCCACTAGATTCTGATCTATAGGGATCTATTCTAAGCTTACATCCTTTCTACTTACTATCTCTTGAATGAGATGGTACTTTCTAAGTACGTGTCCATTTCCCTAACAAGACCTTGGTTCCTTTGCTTGAGCAATAGCCCCATTTTTATCACAATAGACCAATATTAGATTTACAATGTTGGACATCACGTCGAGATTGCCAATAAATCCCTTAAGCAAGAATGCTTAATTATCCACTTTAGAATTATTTACATACTCAGATTCATCTATTAAATTAGCAGTTGTATCTTATTTGAAACTTTTCTAAACAATTACCCCTCCATTTAATGTAAACATATAACCTGACTGGGACTTGTAATAGTCCTTATCAAACTGAAAACTCGCATCAATGAGTCCCTTCATAGAGAGATCACTTTCTCCATAGACTAAAAACATATCATTAGTCTTCGTAAGTACTTGAGGATAGTTTTAATAGCCATGGCCATCGAGTGCTTCTCATCTGAATTAGTTTGAAAAATTCTCGTGACGCTCAAGGCATGTGAGACGTCTAGCCAAGTGCATACCATTGCATACATGATGGACACTATCGCTGAAGCATAAGGTATTCCATTCATGTGTAGTCTCTCCTCTTATGTTCTCGAACACTCAGATTTAGAAAGGTTAATCCCATGAGACAAAGGAAGGTAACCCTTTCTTGACTGCTCAAGGAATGAGGTTTCTTAGATCTATCATGGTATATCTTTATACCAAGTACAAAAGTTGCTTCTCCGAGGTCTTTCATGGAGAACTTCTTTTACAACCATTATTTAACTATCTGAAGAAAAGGAACATTCTTTTCCTATTAGTGATATGTCATCGACGTATAATACAAGGAAAATGACTGCACTCCCACTAACCTTCTTATATACACAAGGCTCATTAGCATTTGCCAAAAAACTAATTTCTTGGATTGACTCAACAAACATAATATTTAAACTCCTTGATGCTTGCTGAATTCCATAAATGGACCTTTGCAACTTGCATACCTTCGAGCCATCTTGAGATGTAAAACCTTCATTTGTATCATATATACATCCTGGTCGTGGTTCCCATCCTTCTACCATATCTCATAATCATAATGAGAAGTGATGGCAAGGATTGTTCTGATAGACTTTAGCATGGAAACTAGTGAAAAGGTTTCATCATAGTGAATGCCTTCCTTTTGACTATAACCCATTTAGACTAGCCTTGCTTTATAGGTAATTACATTACCATCCATGTAAGTTTTATTCTTGAAAATCCACTTGCATCTTATGTGCTTAATCCCACTTGTAGCATCAACTAAGTTCCAGACTTGATTTTTATACATGGAGTCCATCTCTAACTTCATGGGTGTAAACCATTTATCAAACTCTATGCCTTTCATTATCTCCTTGTAAGTCTTGGCCTCGTCATCATCCATAAGGAAGGTGTGCTTATCATTAGTGATGAAATAATCGTATCTTCTCAGGAACGATTGGAGCCCGACCTAATCTATGCAATGTTGGTGTTATAATAGGCTATTCCATACTTACACTTTCTTGTGTAGCAGGTGTAAGATCAATCAGTTGATTGTTTGTTTGATCTTCTTGAGCACCTAGCTTAAGATTGCTCCCTCTAGCTTTTGCAAGTTTATGTTCCTTCTTGAGAAACTAAGCATTCCTAGAAACAAGTACCTTCTGTTCCTTGGGATCATAAAAGTAATAACCCATAGTCTCCTCGAGGTAACTTACAAATAGACACATGTCAGACTTAGCACCTAGCTTATCTAAACTTGTCTTCTTTACATAAATAGAACATCCCCAAATTCTCAGATGAGAATGAGCTGGTTTCTTACCATACCATGTTTTGTACGATGTTTGATCAACTAATTTTGGGGGCACTCTTTTTAGAATATAAACTATGCTCTTAAGTGCATAACCCCAAAAGGATCTACTCAGTTTTACTTGGCTCATCATGGACCGAACCATATCAAGCAGGGTTCCATTTCTCCTTTCTGACACTCCATTGTGTTAGGGTGTATAAGGAGGTGTCCATTGGGATAAAATACCTTTATCCCTTTGTTGAACCCAAGTTAATAGTACCTCATAGTACTTTAAATGTTTTGGAAATAACAAACTAACTAGGATTGTGAAATTAATTGAGTACTAAGTATATTCTTAATTAATGAAGTTGCTTGAGTTTGTTTAAGGGAAAAAAAACTCAATTTGTTCAGTAATTAATTAAGTTATGGCTTAGAGTCAGAAAAGCTGAGTAATGGTGAGTATTACGTAGCTTAGAAGATATCCACTCAGCTGTGCTGAGTTAGCTTTTACTGTGAATAGCTTTCATCCTTGGCACTTAGAGAAATATTTGACATTTGTGCTATTAACGTTTTTTGTGAGAAATGAAATATATCTTTGATGCTTTTCTTGATAAAAGGTGCTGAAATTAAAGAAGATATTCTTGTGCTCCTTTCAAAGGTGTCAGTACGGAATGTTGGAGATTCCTCGCTAAAGTCCAAGACAAAAGGAATACTCTGACTTGTGCCATTTCTCAATGTCTCCGCACACCTTTACAAACATCAGCAAGTCAACTAATGGTAGAATTCCACGTTTCATCTTGTGCACCTCTCTATCAGAATAGATTGCTTGAAGATAAACGAGTTTTTGACAATGGATTAATCTCGCGCTTCGACATTCGAAATCTCTATCTCTAAACATCCTGAAATTTGTCTCCAACAGGAAAATTTGAAAGATTAGAAGAGAAGAGAAATTAAAGAGCTATTTGGATGAGAAGTTTGCAACTGCTAATTCCAAGACCTTCAACTATAAATAGAAGACTAGAGTAGATGTTCAAATTTGGTGAATCACCTTGAATTTCTTAAAGAGCTGAAACTCTGTTCATTTACTCCCAGCTACAAGAAATTCCAATTCAAGCAATTAACAAACAATAGAATTCCTTATCTGTTTGTAATAGAGAGAAAATCACTTTAGTTTTAACATTGTCAAGAATTCAACATTCTATAAGATGAATTCTCTGTTCGAAATTCATTTTAAGAAAACTGAGTGATGCTTTGGGAAGGGAACCTAAGCTGAGGTATGAGAGGTAGTTAGAAAGAAAGGTACTTTCTATAATTGAGTCTACCAGCTGTAAAGGCTTCTAAGCCTAAGAAAGGAATGAAACCACTAATTGATTTAAATCTCGAAAAGGAATACGGGAACTGGAGGTAGGCTAGGGGTCTAACCAGGATAAATATCAGGTGTTGAAGCTCCAACCTTTCTTCTGTCTTTATCGGGTTTATCATTTATCACTTTATCTCTCTTCTTTCATTGTTTTGCTTGAAAAATCAATCCATGCTGAGTAGAGTATTCAACAAGCGTGAGCAGCAAAGCTGAGCAGTTTATAAGTTTTTAGACCCAACTCAACACGAAACACTCAACACGCGTAGCTAAAAAACACTTGGTAAACATTTTATAAAATCCAAAAACAAACCAAGAACAACATTCACCCCCTATGTTATGTAATTAAGCATTCTAATGAGTAACATGTGGTATCAGAGCATTGCTCAACTTATAGACTAATCATCTTTGAGTTAAAAGATCCATAAATGGCTTACAACAGCTACAATTCTGGCTTAGGATAGACAGTTCTCCTTATGGAGGGAATGTTTGTAACCGGGCTACCATTATAAGATGGTAATCATTACACCTTTTGGAAAAATCACATGAAAAATTTCATACAATCTCAGAGAATGTAAGCATGGCTCGTTATCAAGCTTGGCCTATGAACTCTTACTATATTTAGGAATGGGCAACGTTTCCACTCGATCTAGAGGATTATGATGATGCTGAATTAAGGCTTCTCAAAGAGAAGGCAGCAGTGATTAACTACTTACAATATACACTAGATCTTAATGAATTCAATAGGGCCTTGGGCTGTGAGACAAAGCAAGAAATCTGGAAGAAGCTGGAGATTATCTACGAGGGGACGGAAAAGTTCAAGGAGTCTAAGATCAACCTCATGTTGAGAGAGTATGAGATGTTCTAGGTGGGCGCTAGTAAAGGCATTCAAGCCATGAATACCAGGTTCATTAACATCGTTAATGAATTGAAGCAGCTTGTAAGGAGTTCACCAAGGAGGAGTTGGTGAAGAAGATTTCTTTGCACTCTTACCTTAGAGTGGGATGCGAAGAAGAGCGCGATCGAGGAGGGTCATGATCTTAAGACCTATATCTATGATGAGTTGATAGGCACCTTGTTGATTAAGGAGATGAGCCTAAGGAAATATACCGATGACTCCAAAAGGAGTAAAAGAAAGAAGAAAGAGGGAAAAGCCATTAACCTGAAAGCTAATTCATCTAATGAATTAAGCAGTTGTGATTCTAATGAGCAAATGGCCCTTCTAACTAGGAGTTTCAAATGATTCATGAAGAAGGATGGGAAGTTCAACAAGAAGAATTTTCTCGCTAAAACCAAGTCAACTCAGCACCGGGCAAGGAGCTGAGCAAGGATAAAAGAAAGAACATAGCAAAGATCTAAATGCTTTGGCTGTGACGAAAAAGGCCATATCTAGTCGAGTTGTCCCAAGACCAAGAAGGACAGATTTAAGAAGAGGTTTGCTAAGAAGAATGAGGCACTTGCTACCACCTGGAGTGATTTAGAAGAGTCTTCACCATCTGATGAAGAGGTAACTGATTCTGCCAACCTCTTCTTAATGGCGATCGAGAATGAAAGAGGCAAAGGTTCAGCATCCACTTCAAATAGAAGTAAAAAAGTTGGTGACTTTGAAGCTGAGAAGAATAAAGGGAAATCTCCTCAAGTTGAGGTACATTCTGAAATCCCTTTGTCTATTGAATAATTCACTCAGGTATTCTTTGATTTTATCAAACTAATTAAAAAAGTTGGGGAAGAACATCAAAGAGTTAGTTAGGAGAAGTGAAGATTAGGAAGACATAATCGCTTCTTTATCTCTTGATATCTGCTTTCTTCAAGAAAAAGCAGAGTATCATGAATGCTTAAACAACAAGCTCATTAAACAATTAGCTGAGCTAACTATTGAGATAACAGCTTTAAATAAGGAACAGGTTCCTCCTCCAGCTAACAGTCAAGCTCAGAGTAACCAAACTCATAATTCTAAGAGGAAGAATTCCTCTAAAAAGAAGAAAGCGAGCCAACCCAAAGCAAAAATAGTGTGTTGTTTTTATGGAAAAGCTGGGAATGCTATAGTTCTCTATAGACAAAAAAATGGTTATTATGATGAGTATGAGTGAAGTAATTTAAGCACTTCTAACAAGGGAGAACCTAGCTTGAGAGCATGGGTACCTAAGAAAACATAATTGTTTTGTAGGTGAGCCTTAGATTCGATGACTCTACAATGTGGTATTTGGATAGTGGATGCTCAAAGCATATGACGGGAGATGAAAACAAGTTCATCACATTAGAGCGCAAAAGAAATGGAAGTGTCAACTTTGGAGATAACCAAAAAGGAAAGATTGTGGGTTGTAGCACAGTTAATGTCTCTCCTCTAATCGAAGAGGTTTCTCTGGTCAAAGGACTCAAGTTCAACTTGCTTAGTGTAGCCCAGCTTTGTGACAAAGGTAGAAAGGTTACATTTGACTTAGCAGGTTGTTTAGTTATTTGTTAGACTAACTCAACTATTCTCTTTGCTCCTAGAATCAATAATGTGTATATGATTGATTCATCCCCTGGCTCCACTAATGTGCTCTTGTATCTAAGGAGGATAATTCATGGCTTTGGCATAGAAGGTTGGGTCATATAAATATGAACATTCTTTCTAAACTGGTCAAAAAGCAATTAGTTAAAGGTTTACCAAGTATTAGCTTCGAGAAGGACAAACTGTGCTCAGCTTACCTGCTAGTTAAGCAAAATCTTTTAGATCAATAAATCACGTTGTAACTAAGCGACCATTGGAGATCCTACACCTAGATCTTTTTAGCCCAATTCAGTCCATGAGCTTGGGTGGTAAGAGATTCTCATTGGTGGTTGTATATGACTTCATGAGATTCACTTAGGTAGTCTTGCTAACTAGTAAAGATGAAACATATGAATCTTTTGTTAAGCTCAGTAACCGGGTAATGAACAAAAAAGAAACTAAAATCAGTAGAATCCGAAGTGATAATGGATGTGAATTCGAGAAATTCCATTTCGAAGAATTCTATTCACCACATGGTACTGACCACAACTTCTCTTCTCCTCATACGCCTCAACAAAATGGGGTTGTCAAAAGGAAGAATAGAACTATAGTTGAAATGGCTCGATCCATGTTGAGTGATAATAATCTACCAAAGTACTATTGGGGAGAAGCTGTTAATACAACTTGTTATATCTTGAATCGAGTTTTAATTCACCCAATTATAGAGAAAACACCCTATGAGCTTTGGCAAGGGTGCAAGCCTAAGATTGATCATCTCAGATCTTTTGGCTACAGATACTTTATTCTTAACACCAAGGAGCAGTTAGGAAAGTTTGATCTAAAAGCTGATGAAGGTATCTTTTTGGGATATACAACTAACAGAAGGGCATATAGAATATATGTCAAGCCTACCAGCTTATTAGAAGAGTTTATGCATGTGGATATCGATGAAACAAACGATGCAGATAGACATCCATCTAATGAAGATGACGGAGTAACCCAGCAAGCAAATCAACTCAGCATGCCACTCTCTATGCTGCCCAACCCAACATAAGAACCTAAAGCTTAGGAAGTCAAAGAAGATGGTGATCTTTCAATCAATTTTAACAATGGTGAAGATCACCCTACACCTCAGCATCCCATTATAAATCCTCCAACTACTAATCTGAGTCTACTAAGGGAGATCAAGACTCATTAAAATAATCTGCTCGATAGCATAGTTGATGATGTTTATAATCCTGTTATGACAAGAGGTCATCTCAGCAGGATGATGAGCCATCTAGCTTTCATCTCATTGATTGAAACCAAGAAGTTTGAAGATGGAAAAGGAGATGATTATTGGATGATCGTAATGCAAGAGGAGTTAGATCAGTTCAAGCGTAATGATGTTTGGAATCTAGTTCCTAAGTGTAAAGGGAAATCAATAATCAACACCAAATGGATTTTCAAGAACAAGCTTGATGAAGATGGCATTGTTGTCAGGAACAAGGCCAGGCTTGTTGCTCAAGGCTACAATCAACTAGAAGGCATCGATTATGATGAGACCTATGCTCTAATAGCCTAGCTTGAAGTAATTCAAATCCTATGTGCTTTCACATCCCAAATGAACTTCAAATTATTTCAAATGGATGTTAAAAGCACATTCTTGAATGGATTCATTCAAGAGGAAGTGTATGTCTACCAAACTCCAAGCTTTGAAGATCCTAAGAATCTTGAGCATGTTTTCAAATTGAAGAATGTCTATGGATTGAAACAAGCTCCAAGAGCTTGGTATGAGAGGCTGACTAATTTCCTTATCAAAAAAAGCTATGAAAGAGGGAAAGCAGATACAACTCTGTTTATCAGACGAAGGAAAGAGGATGTGTTGTTTGTCCAAATTTATATGGATGATATCATTTTTGGAGCAGTTGATGAGAAGATTTTACTCCAAGAGGATTCACAGATGTTGATTATGGAAGAGACAAGCTCGACAGGAAAAGCACCATAGGAGGATGTCATTTCCTTGGAGAATGCTTAGTCTCATGGTACAACAAGAAGCAAACTTTTGTTGCGCTGAGTACAGTTGAAGCTGAGTACATGGCAGCAAAAAGTTGCGTAGCACAACTACTATGGATCAAGCACCAACTAGAAGATTATGGTATAAATTCTAAGTGCCTTAAAGTTATGTGTGATAACAAGAGCGCGATTGACCTATCCAAGAATCCAATTCAGCATGGCAAGACGAAGGAAGTCAACATTAGACATCACTTCATAAGAGATCATGTGCTAAAGGAGCAGACATATTCACCAAACCATTGCCAAAGGAGCAGGTCGTTACTCTAACGCAAGTGATCAGGCTGCCAAGGTAAATTTTACAACCCATGAAGCACCTGAATCCAGCAAAAAGCTAGAAATGGCTGATACATCTTTCCTCACTCATATTCGTGAGTTAGCTAGAAAGCAATTTCCAGCGCTCAGAACTAATGCTGAGTTAGATAGAGTAGTAAGTAAAGTGCTACTGACTCAAGATTTGATGGACTTATCTTTTAAGCCCATGGAAAATGTGTCAGAATTCGAACAGCACACAAGTGTGCCTAGTGATTCCCTTTATTTTGAGGAGTATGAGGGAATCAAGGTAGCTTGTTGGTTATTCGAAATGACTTGGAAAAAGAGAGTGCTAAAAGCCTAGTTGATATGATGGCTTTAATTCAAAATGGGTTAATGGAGTTTACGGCCCAGCTTGGGGCAGCTACTGCATCTATCCCCACATCTACTATGTTAGCAAACGCTGTTGCAGGAAAGATAAAGGGTAGTGTGGATGCTGCTACTGAGCAGTTGAGTCTCTTGAGTACCAACATGGCTACTCAAGTGACACAGATTCATGAACTCGGAAAGGAACAAGCCAAAATAAGGAGGCTTAACGATCATAAGATTGAAGACCTCACCAAAGAGGTGACAACTACCAAGGACATCAGCCATAGCATTGCGAAGCTTGTGGAGCAAGAATCCAGGCTCGTACTTGTTTGGGACAAAAAGCAAGACCTAGTCTTGAAATTGTTGGAAAACATCTCTTTAAAATTGGATAAGGCCCCTATCAATAATCTCGATCCTCTCAGCAACAAAATGGACACAATTCAAAGGGAGATCACAGATCACATCACGAAAAAGGTTGCTTCTTCATAGAAATTCCTTATTTTCATGATGGAAAAACTCTTTCCTGATATGCCTACACTCCGTATGCCTCCAAGCGAGCCTATTTATCCAAAGACTGGATTGTCAGTTCATGCCAAGCTCGATGATATAAAATCCAAAGTGCATGACATGCTATAGAAGATTGATGCCCTATTGAGACTGGGAGAAATGGATGGCAAGGATATAGAATTCACTTCCAAAAATGTGGCCGCCATCTGCTTGAAAATCTGTGACATTGAATCAAGGCTAAAGATTCCACTAATAGCAACAGACTTCCAGAGCTTACTATAGTGTTTTCAACAGTTCACGAGCCAAGACTTTGATCAGATTGCCCATCTCTTAAGGTGTCATCATCTATTGTTAAGTGAGCTGAACGATGAAGATTTCCTCTCGACCAAGGGTAAGGATCAACTCGAACAGGAGATTTCAACTGCAATCATAGGCTAGCAAGAAAGCTTCCAAGCTGCTCTCGACACCTTTAATTTCTGCCTCGATCAAATTGTTCAAGGCTAGACAGCAACGAGGGAGTAAGTAGCTGAAGATGCTGTCAGAATAGCACGTCATCTCAAGGGATATCTTCCAATGCACAAGGATCTACAGCAAAGGTTAAGAACAAATCAGGACAAGCAGAAGCAGCACGGATCTTCTTCTTCCTTAGCTCAAAAGCATTAAGCTAGTTCTAAGTAGTTGAATGAAATCTTGTAAAAGGACCAAATGTAATCTTAGTCCAAGACATATATTATGTACTGACTAAGTTCCCTATTTTATTAAAATACAATTCTTTCACCTCAAGTTAAGATCTTCTTAACTTTTATAGCTAAGTATATTTTATGCTGTGTATCTAACGTATCTATGCAGGAAAATATAAGAGAAACTGAAGATAAGACAAAGTAAGACAAAATCCCAAATAAAAAAGAAATCCTCTAAGCATGGGGGAGCTAAGCTACTTGAAGCAAAGACTTACTCAGTATGGGGGAGCTTAATCTGACCAAGGAAAGTCACTTAGCTAAAGGGAACTTTTACTTTGCTTTCAGGTAATATGATAACTCTAAACTATATCAATTATCTTCTTCTACCATTTAGTTGCTATCTGCCCAAAATGGGGAGATTTTAGAACCCAAGTTAATAGTACCTCACAGTACTCAAAAGTTTTGGTGATAGCAATCAATATGGGATAGTAAAAGTTAATTGAACACTAAGAATGCTTTTACTTAGTGTAGGAAAAGCCAAGTATGTGCTGAGTACTATATAGTTTATGTTATGATCACTCAACTCATGCAGAGTTACAGTATTACTTTTCTAAAAGTAATTATTTTTTGGACGCTGATTATTATCATGACACGTATGCTACAAACCACTTTTGTGAAGGAATAGAATATTCCTCTATTATATTTTAGGAGAAAAAGGTGTTGAAATTAATAGAGATTCCTGTGATCCTCACAACATTTAACGTGGTTGTACAAAGTGTTAGATATTCCTCATTAGAATCAGAATATAAGGAATAATCCCGTGAAATGCGTCATGTATAAAAGATCTCTATGCACATCCTGCAACGTTATCAAAGTCATCCAATGGAAAGATGCCACGTTTCTTGTAGGGAAAATCTCTCAAGGATCCAAATCACTTGAAGAAAGGCGAGAATTTGGAAATGGAAACAAATCGCACCACAATGTTCAATTCCTATTTCTAAACGTCCTGAAATCTATCTCCAACGGGAAGATTCAAAAGATTAATTGAAATGAAAAATTGAAGTTCTGTGATATCCTCAAAGTTTGCAATGGCTACTTCTCAGAAATTTGCAGCATAAATAGAAGACTGAAGCAAGCGTTCAAATGCGATGAATCACCTTGAATTTCCTAAGAGCAAAACCTTGTTAAAATCATCTCTGCTTTCTAGAAATTCATCAGCAAGCAATCTTCAAGCAATCAATAGTTTTATCAGTTTGTAATAGAGAGAATCACTCATAGGATTAACCTTGTAAGGATTCAACGTACTATAAGTTGAATTTAGTTCTCTATTATTTATTAATCTTGAGTGTCAGTTTGGGAAGGGTACCGAAACTGAGTTTGAGCAGTAGTTAGAATGGAGAAACTTTCTATAATAGAGTATACCCACTGTAAAGGCTTCTCTGCCTATTGAAGGAACAAATCACTAGTGGATTAAAGCTCGGAGATGGTATCCGGGGACTGGAGGTAGGCTAGGGGCCAAACCAAGATAAAATCTCAGGTGTAATCATTCTAACTCTAAGCGATTAGGTTCATCAGCTTCTTGCTCATTCATCCCTCTCATATTTTTTATTTGCATGTCATCCAACTCGCACTGAGTAATCTTTACTCAGTTAAAGATTGAAGATAAACTATGTCAGCTGAGCTGAACAGTTTAATGTTTTTATTTCACATTCAGCATGCATTCTCAGCATGCATATAAAAACTAAACTGAGTTAACATTAAAATGAAAAAGGTCTAAAAAGTAACTCAGTTAAAGCATTCACCCCCCTCTGATGTTGTTATTAGCCTATTTACAATTCAACACCTAGGCCAAAGAAAGCGCAAACTAGATGTATTAGAAGGATATGAGGTGCAGGGTGATTCCAAAAAGACTAAGGAAAAGGACACAATTAGTCTTAGCATTGAGGCTGAAGTTGAAAATGTTGTTACTCAAGCTAAAGGATCTCAGCACAAGCCATCTACTACCAATAGACCTTTAAAGAAGAACATCCAATTGGTGAGCAGTGATGAGAATGTTAGAGCATCTCTCACTCCTACTTAGGAAGAATCTACTCTTCTTGAGTCTAACATCCCCATACCAACCTTCATTGAGGCTAAGGAACTTCATACTCAGTCTGAAGTACCTCAATCTATTCTATCCTTGGTTTAAACTACTAATCCAGAGGTACTGTTAAAAACTTCCCCCACTCCATCTGTAAATCCTAAACCCTCTTCTCCTATAAATTCCAAAGTTCCTTCCTCTCCTATAAATCCTCAACCTATCCCTTTAAACATTGTAAATTCCCCAATTCAAATTCCTACTGATTCTTTCTCTCCACAATCTTCTCCATCTTTTATCCCAAATATTGCTTCTTCTCTTCCTCAAACTCAAATAATCCCATCTCTTGTAAATCTAAACTCATCCTCACTTCTGCAAATGTAAATACATTTGAACCAACCATGTCTTCAAACCCATCCTCAACCCCTCTAATTTCTTTGATTAGAGAAGTTCTCAATGATGAAAACTCCACTTAGCAAGGAAATGCAAGTGGTCATGGTACTAAGGTAAATTTTACACCTAGTGAAATACCAACACCCAGCAGCAAGCCAGTCAAAGAGGACATGGCTAATTTATCCATCCTAGCTCACATAAGGAAGATGACAAGGAAAAAAATCCCCATTCTCAAGTCCAATGTTGAGTTGGATGGGGTAGTTAGCAAATTGCTACTGGCCCAAGAATTGATGGACTTGTCATCCAAGCCTAAGGCCAAGCTCCCTGAGATTGATGAACACTCAAGCTTGCAATCTAAATCACTCTACTTCAAGGAGTTTGAGAAAATTCAAGGTAGCTTGTTTGTGATACGAAATCACTTAGCAAAGGAGAGTGCCAAGAGCCTGGTTGATAAGATCGCTCTGATTCTATCCGATTTATCAGATTCTACAGCCTAGCTTGGTGCAGCTATTACTTCTAGCCCCACATCTACTACACTTGCTAACATAGTGGCAAGAAAGATAAAGGGTAGTGTAGACGCTGATGCTAAGTAGTTGAGTAGTTTAAACTCTGCCATAGAAACTCAAACTACACAGTTCCATAAATTTGGTGAAGAACAAGCCAAAATAAAGAGGTGCATCGTCAAGAAGATAGATAATGTGCCCAAAGAAGTGGAAATAACAAAGGATATAGGGCACAGCTTAGAGAAAGTTTTAGAGACTATGTCAAGGTTCATCATGAACCAAGATACAAAGATTGATCAAGTGTTGAAGGTTATTAATGAGGTGTTAAAGAAGGCTGATCAGAAGCCTGTACTGAATGTTAAATCTCTCACAACTAAGATTGAATCTATATGCCAAGAGATCAACACCAACATAGATGAAAAGGTTTCAAATGCTCAGATGTTTTCGTTGAATGCTATGGGCAAAATCTTCCCAGAACCAACTATGTCATTATGTCCTGAAATCATCCTTTTGGTTCATTCAAAGCTCAATGTTCTCAAGACTAAACTTGAAGATCTTCGGAAGAATGTGGGATAAATGGTGTCAACTGCAGTCTATGATGCTAAGGATATAGACAACACTACAAAGTGCATGTCTTCCATCTGCCCAAAGATCCTAGACATGGAGGCGAAGTTGAAGATTACTCTATCTGCTTCAGATTTTAGAGCTCAGCTGCAATGCTTTCAGCAGTTTATGTGCCAAGGCTTTGATCAGATAACTCATCTCTCCAGATTCCATCATCTTCTCCTTAATGAGCTAAATGATCAAGAGTTTCTAACCAATAAGGGTAAAGAAATGTTAGAGCAGGAAATTTACCCGTATATAATTGGAAAGAAGGAGGACTTCCAAGCTGCTTTGGACTCTTTTAATGTCTTCCTGGAGCAAATTATGAAGGGACAAATATCAATGGGGGAGAAGGTAGTTGAAGATTCTCTCAAGATTGTAAATTTGAACAAGGGATCTCTTCCTAAGCGTTCTTAGTATCCACCTCACACTCCACATCATCAAGAATAACCTCAGCAATAATAAAAGCCAACCCTTGATCATCCTAGGCAGTCTTCTAGATCTTGTAAATAAGCCTTTGTGATTAGTATAGGCATTTCTTATAATAAGACTTCATGTGTAATCTTAGTTTAGAATGTTATGTACTGACTAAGTATTTCATTATTAATAAAAATTATAAGTTTTTTCATATCAAGTTAAGAACTTCTTAACTTCTACTTTTTTTATAGGTATGCAATTTCTGTTGTATATTGGATATATGATGCAGTTGCGTATACTGAGATCAACTCAAAGAAAAGCAGAAGTAAGATAAAGTCACAGAATGAAGAAAATTCCTCTAAGTATGGGGGAGCTGAGTTGCTTGAAGAAGTCTCACTCAGCATGGGAGAGCTCAAGTTGACTAAGGGAAGTCACTCAGCATGGGGGAGTCTTGCATCACTTATCAAGTATCTTGATATCTCTAAACTATTTATTCAATTAATATCTTCTTCTACCTGGTTTTTTATCTATCCAAAATGGGGGATATTGTTGAGCCTAAGTTAATAGTACCTCACAGTACTTAAAATGTTTTGGAAATAACAAGTTGATTAGGATAGTGAAATTAATTGAGTACTAAGTATACTCTTAATTAATGAAGTTTACTTGAGTTTCTTTAAGGGAAAATAGCTTAGTTTACTGAGTAATTAATTAAGTTATTGCTTAGAGTGAGAAAAGTTGAGTTATGATGAGTATTACATAGTTTAAAAGATATCCACTTAGCTGTACTGACTTAGCTTTTACTGTGAAAAGCAGTCATTATTGACACTTGGAGAAATATTTGACACTTGTGCTACTAACGTTTTCTGTGGGAAACGGATTATACCTTTTATGCTTTTCAAGATAAAAGGTGCTAAAATTAAAGAAGATATTCCTGTGGTCCTCACATTCAAAAGGTGTCAGTATAGAATGTTAGAGATTCCTAGCTAAAGTACAAGATAAAAGGAATCCTCTGACATGCATTATTTTTCAATGTCTCCGAGCACCTCTACAAATATTAGCAAGTCAACTAATGGTAGATTGCCATGTTTCATCTTGCATGCCTCTCTATCATAATAGATTGCCTGAAGATAAATAAGTTTTTAACAATGGATTAATCTCGCGCTTCAATGTTCAAAATCTCAATCTCTAAACGTCCTGAAATTTATCTCCAACGGGAAAATTTGATAGATTTGAAGAGAAGAGAAATTGAAGAGCTGTCAGGATGAGAAGTTTGCAATGGATAATCCTAAAACCTTCAACTATAAATAGAAGATTGGAGCTAATGTTCAAACTTGGTGAATCACCTTGAATTTCTTAAAGAGATGAAACTCCATTCATTTACTCCTAGCTTCAAGAAATTTCAATTCAAGCAATCATCATACAATAGAATTCCTTATATGTTTTTAATAGAGAGAAAATCACTTAAGTTTTAACATTGTAAAAAATTCAACATTCTATAAGTTGAATTCTCTATTTGAAATTTTTTAAGAAAACTGAGTGATGGTTTGGGAAAGGTACCCAAACTATGGTTTGAGAGGTAGTTAGAAAGAAAGGTACTTTCTGTAATTGAGTTTAACCACTGTAAATGCTTCTCCGCCTAAGGGAGGAACAAAACCACTAGTGGAATAAAGTAGGAAAGGAATCCAGGGACTAGAGGTAGGCTAGGGGTCAAACCAGGATAAATCTCAGGAGTTGAAGTTCTAACCTTTCTTATGTTTGTATCGCATTTCTCATTCATCACTTTATCTCTCTTCTTTTATCATTTTTCTTGAAAACCCAATTCATGCTGAGTAGAGTACTCAGCAAACGATTGAAGTTTAAATGAGCATCAAGATGAGTAGTTTATAAGTTTTTAGACCTAGCTTAGCATGAAACACTCAACACACGCGTCTAAAAACTTAAACTTGGTAAACATTTTATAAAATCCAAAAAGTAACCAAGAATAGCATTCACCCCCCCTCTACTATGTAATTAAGCCGTCTAAGGACCAACACCCTTAGATAATCCTAAAACTCTTAGCTTAAGTATTCACCACCTCGATCATATCAAAGGTTCTTGATACTTTTCCCAAGCTATTTCTCTACTTCCATTCTGAACTCTTTGAATTTCTCAAAACTTTAGACTTGTACCTCATAAGGTACAAATAACCATACCGTGAGTAATCATCAATAAAAGTTATTAAGTAGATGAAACCTTCATGTGTCTTAAAACTCATTGGACCACATACATCGAAATGTATAATTTCCAAGGTACTTGTAGCATGCTGACCATTTCCTTTGAAAGGTTTCTTAGTCATATTACCCTTTAAACAAGATTCGCATGCCCCGTAGGATTCCCATTCCATTAAGCCCAAGTCACCACATTTGTGTAACTTAGTTAAGCTGGTCTCTTTTATATAGTATAGATGACAAGGCTATAAGTATGATGGTTTCTCATTATATATCTTCGATTTCTTAGCAATATTCCTATTTAGAATTTCAATATTAGTATCCAAAACATAAATGTCATTAAAACACATTCCACAAGCATAAAGAATATTATCACGCTGAATTTGACAATTATTATTTGAAAATAAAATCTCAAATCCTTCTATTGCTAAACATGCAATAGAAATAATATTCTTAGTGACGGTAGGAATGAAATATCAATTGTTCAAAACTAAAACAAGGCCACTAGGCAAACGAAGGCTATATGTCCCTACTGCTGTTGCAGCAACCCATGCTCCATTTCCAACTCTTAAGTTCATTTCCCTCTTTGCAAGCCTCCTACTATTCCACAACCCCTACATAGAAGTACAAATATGATTACCACAGCCATTATCCAATACCCATGTAGACACTCATAAGGAACTGTAGAGAAACTCTCTATCATGAACATACATGAAGTAGATGCCTCACTTGGCCTCTTCTTCATTTGTTGAGAAATCTGAGCTTTACAATCACGTTTCCAATGCCTGGTCCTTCCGCACATGAAACATATCCCTTTGGATTTCTGCTTTTCAATGATCACATTTTTTTACTTTCCTGTTGATAAGTTTTAAACCTTTACCTTTGATGCAAGTTTTACTTGGCAAGGTACCTGTTCCTTTAGCCATCAAACCATCTTATAAACTTCTTAGTTTCTTAATAAACTCATATGTTTTGCTAATCTTCCTTCACATAAGATAATCTTTCACAAAGGGTGAATATTTATCATATAGACTATCAATCATAGTTTGTATGTCAAACTCAGAATTTTTTTCAATTCCTATCAGAGTCATCGTCTTCAAATACTCAAAGTATTCTTTGCAATGCTCAATGGCTAGGATCCCATCATTTCTCCCAAAGGTATAAAAGAATTTCAGTTTGTCATTTCATTCAATTTTCATGACCTCATTAATTCCTCTTAGATGAATTAGCATAGATTGTAGGTTTATACCATCATGCTGCTTCTTAAGCTTAAAGGTCATATTGGTTTCAATCATCACAAGTGACACAACAAAACCATCCTTCTTACACTTAATTTATGCCTATAAAATACTTAGCATCAGGATTGACTGGTTTAGGAATATCCAAAACATAATCCAAATTGCTCTTCTCAAGCTCCTTTTTTAAGAGCTTTAAACTAGTCATCAAAATTGATCCCTCTCAACTTATTGTCAAGAATTGGGCAAAGATTTATGTTTGGATTCATTATTCAACCTAGATATAAGATAGAAATTGTTCATACATTAGTCTATGTATATGCATTTAATATAAGGTCTTTAATTAAACACATATTTCGTACTATTTTATCGACATTCAAATATCCCCTTCTATTGAATTTAGGAAAAATTGGTCTAACCAATTTTTTGTAGTAGGTAGCATCTATAGCTCATCTATTATGACCCCTATTATAGTAAATCAAGTCATAACAGACAACCATGGTTGGAACCTATCCATTTGCATTCCATGAAATTGCTAGTCTATTTAAGTTCTCTTTCTCGAAATGTGCGTACCCAATTGACAACTCCTCAAATATGTCTCCAATCTTACATTATCTTCAATGATATGGATAATTAACTCATTTTAATTGAGGAATTAACCTCATCTAGTCTCATGACCAAACACATGTTAAGGGAAAGCATGTTGTACATGTTCTTACATCCGTTAATAAGGTTTGTATCACCACTTATGATAGGAAGCCAATTAAATGCCTTAATATTGTTATAGGGAATTTATTAGTGCGACTGGTCTCGCTCTAGTCTAGGACTCAATGATGGATATGATTATGATAATAATAATTTCGAGGCTATTTGGAATCTAAGGGATCATGCTCAAGACCGGTACATTATAATCGTTCCATTATGGCAAGACTCCATATAGCATGCAAAATAAACAAGGTCCATGTCTAAGTTCTTGCACCTATGTCTATAAGTTTTAATTTAACAACTTAAATCATGACTATAAAACCATATGCAAAATCCAAACTAGAAATCAACTAAGTCATAAAAGTCTCTTAGGTACGCTTAAACCTAATACCGATGGAGATTTCCAGGTAGGAGATTCCCCCTTTCAGTTAATGAATAGCCAAGTCCAATCCTTACCGAAATAACCATGGGTACTTTGATTTGTTGTACCATAGATAATTAAGTTTTACAGATTTTGTTCTTTCAATTGAGTGGAGTTCTGGCCGACCCTTAATTTAAAGCATTTACATGTGTGGTAAAACATTATTAATTTATATGATAATCACCTAGACTAACTTTGAGCAAAACCTTAATCTAGTTATCGCATTATTTTCTATTATAAGAATTGAAACCTAAGTTATCCATAGCACACTTTAATCAATTCATAGAAAATCTCATTTCAATATATTATAATCAATCATGCATGACATAAGGTAGGCTCTGATACCATTGGTGGATAATTAAGGAAGTTATTGAACATGCAAACTAGCACAGTGGAATTTCAAAACTTAAGTTTAACCCTAAAGGATCTCCTAATCATGGTATGATTGATATAATATCAATTGAAATGTTCCATGGATGCTTATAGCTTTATAAAACTTAATAAAAGAAAACGAGCATCTAAGTTTAGAGCATTACCAATTGATGTGTGCATTCCCCTTTAATGTGGTAATCCCTTAGAACAATTAGACAGCACTCCGTTAGCACAAGCCTCCAAGCCAGGACGGCCTTTATGATTTTTCCACATGGATCCCACCGACTAAAACCTCACGTAGAGGGAGAACTTTTTAGTTAACAAACAACAGTTAGACGGCTCGTAGACCAACCCAAAAATATAACTAAGAAGTCTCTAAAACAATTAGACAGCACTCCGTTAGCACAAGCCTCCAAGCCAGGATGGCCTTTATGATTTTTCCACATGGATCCCACCGACTAAAACCTCACGTAGAGGGAGAACTTTTTAGTTAACAAACAACAGTTAGATGGCTCGTAGACCAACCCAAAAATATAACTAAGAAGTCTCTTTTCATAATAGGAATAAGCCTTCAAAAGAATTCTTGTGAAAGCGGAGAAAATCTTGGAGGATCTGGTGAAAACTCACAAAGAAAAGAAGTCAAAACTCAGAAGGAAAGGTTGAGATGAAGTGAGAAACAAAGAGGGGGAAGGGGGCTATTTATAGCCTAAGGGGAGCAAAATGCTTTCCTTCAAAGCCGATGTTTGCACCAATCCTACGCGGTCTTCCAACCCCCGCGAGCTGCTCCATGAGATTCTTACATAGTAACTTACAGCGCTGTGCAAGATAAGCCCTTCATATGGGCTTGGTTTGCTTACGTGTTGGCTTGCAAGATTTCTCGTAAGCCTGTATGTGGCAAGCCCCATGAGTCTCTACAAGCGCTGCTAGCGCTTGTGAGGCCTGCTTGTAGACTCCCCCACAAGCGTTGTGATGCAAGCCCATGCAATCCTGTGCAAGCCCGTGAGCTCTTTTAGCGCTTGCACATGATTGCCTAGTAGTCCCTTACGAGATTTCTCTTGCAAGGCCCACTCACGATATTCTAGTTTGGTTTAAAACCCTTTTCCCCTTCTTTATCGGTATACTAGTTCAACCAAAATTGGTCCATCCAAAATGAGTTTGACTCTCCCTTTTATTCTCGGTATAAACCTCGTCTATAAGTTTTTTATTTAGTCCGGTGAAGGCCCAATGTATGTGACCTTATATGATTCCAAAGTATAGAGCCTCTAGAGGTTAACCTAAACTTTTCTTCCCATCTAGTAACCTTTAGGCTCAATATTCCAGATAGATGTGGAACCCGATAGCTCAAGATCAAATGCGCATTCTAGCAAAGGAATGTGATCCCCCGATACTCGAAACATCATGTGTTTATGACTTGATCCGATTCTACAATAGTATCTAATATAATACAATATTTCCATCAAGTTAAGTACCCTCTAGTTTATTGAGCTTGTATTAAGTGTTAGCTCATGTAATAGCCGTAACTATCCTAGAATTAGACTTGTTCACGAAGAACACCACTTGCCTTTATGTATTGAGAATGACCAGAAACCCACTCTATCAATCTCATACTCTAATCAGATTTTTATGAGTGTGTCACTTCAATAAGAGGTCTTAAGGTATAACTCTCATTATATCATTATATTAGGAGTGATGTATCCCATCTTGACTACTCAGCTTAACAATGAATGATCATCACTATACCTATAATCATGTGTATCATCCTGATAATTAGGGTATGAATAAGTATGACCCAAAGTGTAACAACTCCCGTACAAGGTAACCAGTAACTCAAGTTTGAAGATACTCGTACTACTACTGCAATAAGACATGACACGAACACATGAATATAATTATTTTCGAGTGCCTGTCTTGTAGTGGTCTCCACTGTATTACCTGAACACATTCATGTGTTAACTAAACGTACCACCTTCAGCTCTTGAAATCGGCTGCTTTGATCAAACCCAAGGAGTAAGCCTACACATGCACTTCATTGATGTCTAATCTTAATGAAACTATGACTAGGTATATTTAGATTTTTCATAGTAACTCCTATGTGCAATTCTCACACCACATAGCTCCCACTATATCATCGCACTTTAATGCTATAAAATAATCACAGACTTTATCTTATTATATCAATGAATATATACATATACTTAATAGCATATATATAATACGAGTGAGATACATAATTTAGAAATAACAATCGATATATAATAAAGATGCCTTATTATTGATAAACAACAATCAGAAAATTTTTGTACATTAGTGAATAATAAAAATATATCACCCTAATTACCTCTAGGGCGTACATCATATCTATTATATCAATGGACTTTCCTTGAAGGAAATAACAAATGTTGCTGTTAAGAAGGATTAGCCACCACTACATGTGAAGATCAGTGATATCCATCATAACTTGGAGGCATTTGTTACAAGAAATGCTAATGACTCTAGAGTGATAAGGGAAACTACAATTTTTTTCTCTATAATGTGTCCTAAGATTAATGTAATCTTAGAGTTCTTAAAGTAGAAAATGGTGGATGATACTCACTAAATATTCTTTAAATTCTCCATCAAATGTACCACAAAATGAGCATCAAGGAAATGATAAGTGCTCGTTCAGCTGTAAGATTCTTGAAGGAACTTAATGCTCAAGGATGTCTTACTGATGTAGGTAAGGAAGAGCTTCATGTTGATATAAATCTTGATATATATAGTACATTTGAGAATATTCAACTTGCTATGGTTGTCGTTAATGAAGGCTATGAAGTAATCATGCAAGAAGCAAAGGCAAAGGGGTGAGAAACAAAAGCAAACTCTTAATGAAGCACATAACTTTCTTATTAGGAAGTAGTAAAAGTCTAAGCCTCAACCTCAATCATCTCAACCACTATTAAAATGAGAGGGTAAGCTCCCTTTGACAATCCCTCCCTCTAAGATTGATCAATCTGAAATCCAAAGAAGAAGGCAGAGCAATCCGATATTCAAGATTAATCCACATCAACATCAGCACCAACACCACCATAAATAATTTTTGTATTGATATTTGTAATCTTTTCTTTACAAGTCTATTAGATTAGTATATGGATTTATTGTACTTATATAGATATATATTAATGAAAGATAAAAAGTTTTATCCATTAAGTTAAACTCTCTTTAACTTTATATTAGCTGCAAATATATATACTAACATTTTGCATAGAAATAACAAGACTAAGGATGCTCACTAATTCGAAACTACATTAAAAGAAGAATTCTCTAAGTATGGGGGAGTTTAGCACAATCTCAATAGTTCACTCTATTTGACATGACGTATACCTTAGAGGCAATTAGGGTGATATATGTTTATTAGTTATAATGTAAAAATAGTTTCAAATAATTGTTATCAATAATAAAGGAATCTTTATTGCTTATCAATGATTATTTAAATTATGCATCTCACCGGTATCATATATATATGTGTGTGTGTGTGTGCATGTGTTATTATGTATATGTTCATTAATAAGACAAAGCTTAAGACTACTTCATAGCATGAAGGTGCGAGGATATAGTTGGTGCTATGTGGTGAGAGAGCTACACACACGTGTTAATATGAATAATCTAAATATCCCTAGTCATAATTTCATTGAGACTGAACATCAATGAAGCAAACAGACTAGCACATGTAAGCTTACTCCTTGGATTGTATCCAAGCAGCCGATCTCACGAGTTGAAGGTGGTACCTTGAGTTAACACATGAATATATTCAGGTAATACTTTGGACACCGTTATAAGATAGGCAATAAAAAATAACTATATCCATGTGTTGGTGTCATTTCTTAGTGTAGTAGGAGTACAAGTATCCTCAAAGCTGAGATATTGGTTACCTTTTGTGGGAATTTCTATACTTAGGGTCATACTTATTCATACCCTAGTGATCAGGATGATATGGGTATAAGATTGAAAGAACGGGTTTCCAATCAATCTTGATACATTATAGCGAGTGGTGTTCTTCGTGAACAAGTAAAATTCAAGGATAGTCACGGCTATTACATGAGCTAACATTTAATCCGAGCTCAATAAGTTAAATGGTACTTAACCTGATGGAAGAAGAGTATTGTATTGGTTACTATTGCAAAATTAGATCAAGTAACAAGCATGTGACATTCTGAGTATTGGTGGATCATACGCCTCTGCTAGAAAGCCCATTTGATCATCTAGAGTCATCGTGTTCCATATCGTTCTGGAACACTGAGTCTAAATGTTTTCGGATGGCAAGTCAAGTTTAGGTTAACCTCTAGTGACTCTATACTTCGAGATCATATGAGGTCACACACGTTGGGTCTTTACTAGACTAAGAATGGAATTTATAGGCTGGGTCTATGCCAAGAATATTAAGAAAGTCAAATTCTTTGGATGAATTATTAATTGGTTAGACCAAATAATTATTAAAAGTTTAATTATGGGTTTTGGAAAAATTTCATAGGGGAAAGCAAGGGAAAATTTTCCCATTGTGAGTGGGCCCCAAAAATGCAAGATGCTTGAAGGTGGGGCTTGTACTGCTACCCCGCAAGCAATTAGGCTCACGAGCCACTAGTATGCACTGGCACAAGGCTAGCACATGCTAGCGAGTAGCAGGCCCGCAAGGGCTGCTGGGAAGCTCTTGTGTATCACGGCCTACAAGCCTGTCTTGGGGGATAAGGTAAGCCCATTAGGGATTGCTTTGTGGTAGCTGCATAGCTTGCATATGCAGGCTGTGTGCGCGGGTTGACCACACTAAGCTGGAGCTCCACGTGGTAACCCGCATGTGGGATAGGCACATTGGTTTTTAAGGGGAGCTTTTTGCTCCCCTCCCACTATTTATAGTGGTCCACCCCCCCCCCTCTTTTCAAATCGCTTAACCTCAGCCTTCCTTTGGAGTTTTAACATCTTTCTTCGGGAGCTTTTTGCAAGATCCTTTACGACTTTCTCCACTTTCGCAATAATTCTTATGATGGCTCATTCATATTATGAAGAGATCCTTCTAAGTTATATTTTTTGGATTGCTCTTCTAGCTATCTAGCAACTGTTGTCTACCAACAAGTTCTTCCTCTATGACAGGTTTTGGTCGGTCGAGATTCGTGTGAATCAATCATAGAGGCTATTCTATTTTGGAGACTAGTTCTAACAAAGTGCTGTCCAATTACTCTAAGGGAGTGTCGCACCAAAAGAAAGGCACGCATCAACTGGTAATGCTCTTAACTTAGATGCTAGGTTTCTTTTATTAAGTTTTATAAAACTATGAGCATCTATGAAATGGTTCAACTTAGATTATATCAATCATGGTATGCTTAGGAGATCCTTTAGGGTTAACTTTAAGTTTTGAAATTCCACCTTGCAAGTTTGCACTTTCATTTACTACCTTAATTAACCAATAGTTGTAGCAGAGCCTACCTTATGCTATGCATGATTAATGATAATATGTTGAAGGGATATTTTCTTTTAATTGATTAAAGTATGTTATGCATGACTTAGGTTTCAATTCCTATTATAGAAAATGATCTAATAACTAGGTTAAGGTTTTGCTCAAACTTAATCTAGGTGATTATCATATAGATTAACAATGTTATACCACACATGCAATTGCTTTGAATTGAGGGTCGTCCATTAAAAGAACAAAATCTTTAAATCATAATGGTCTATAGTACAACTAATTGAAGTGCCCATGGTTGTTTTGGTAAGGATTGGATTTGGCTGCTCATTCACTTTAAGGGGACCTCTCCTACTTGGAAATCTCCATCGATATTAGGTTCAAGAGTATCCAAGGGACTTTTATGACTTAGTTGATTTCTAGTATGGGAATTGGATTCCACATATAGTTTTCCAGTTGTTGTTTAAGTTGTGAAATTAAAACTTATAGATAAGTGCAAGAACTTAAACATGGACCTTGTTTATTTTACATGCTATGTGGAGTCTTGGCATAATGGAATGATTATAATGTACCAATCTTGAGCATGTTCCCATAGATTAATAATTCCAAATAGCCCAGAATTATTATTATCATAATCATAATTATCATATAAGACCTAGACTAGGGCAAGATCACCTGCACCAATAAAATCCCTACACCAATATTAAGGCAAAAAATTATCTCCCTTCATAAGTCATAATACGAACATTATTAATGGATGTAAGGACATGTACAACATGCTTTCCCTTAACATGTGTTTGGTCATGAGACTAGATGGGGTTAATGCCTTAACCAAAATGAGTTAGTTGTCCATGTTAGTGGAGTTAATGCTAGATTGGAGACATATTTGAGAAGTCCTACAATAGGTACGCATGTCTCAAGAAAGAGAACTTAAATGGTTAGCAATTGCATGGAATGCAAATGGATATGTTCTAACCATGGTTGTTTGTTATGGCTTGACTTGCTATAGCGGGGGTCATAATGAATGGGCTATGGATGCTACCTATTAAGGAAAATTGGTTGGACCAAATTTCTGAATTCAATAGAAGGGGCTATTTCAATGTTGATAAAAATAGTAGGAAATATGTGTTTAATTAAAGACCTTATATTAAATGCATGTACATATACTAATGTTTGAACAATTTCTATCTTATTGTATCGAGGTTGAATATAACATTAACATTGATAAGCATCTGTTTGGAAACAAGGTTTATAAAGGAGATAATTTTCATGAGTTTTTCGAGAATGTGATAAGGTTCCTAAAAAGCCTTTGTCTGGATTATGTTCTAGATAATCCATATCTCGAACACCCCGGAGAAGATCCTTTAATTTATCATATATATGAGTACGTGAAGCATAAAAAGGATTCTGATTTTGTAAAGAATTTCATGGTCAATGCAATGCTTTTGATGTACAAGGATCTATGCAAAGACTTGGACTTGGACTCTATACTTGTGCAGCTTGTGATGATGGATGAACCTGAAAGGTTTAAAATGTTTGTAAGTCTAGGGGCTGACACCTTAGTAGTTGAGTTTGCCATTATTGTCTATGATAACTCTGAACAATTAAGGAAAATAGGAGTTACTTATGATCAGGAGGGCTTAAAACAAATTATATTGAAAGGTTTACTGAAAAGGTATGATGATTTCAAAACATATTTCTATGGCATCGAGGATTACTGTAATATTTCTAAGATGGTAGACCTGTTGGAACATTATGATATTCAGTTTACAAATAAACTTGAAAATCAACTTCTTGCTGAGGATAGAAAGATTAGAAAGTCAAGGGCTTTCAAGGTCAAGAGAAGACTCATGAAAAATGTCGAAATGAAATGCAAGTTAAAAGCTCAAATCTCTAAACAAGTGAAGAAGAAGCCAAGTGAGACATCTACTTCAGGTATATTCATGATAAAGAGTTTCTCTACAGTTCCTTATGAGTCTACATGTGTATTGGATACTAGTTCTGGTACTCATATATATACTTCTATGATGGGGTTGCAGAACAGTCGAAGGCTTGCAAAGAGGGAAATGAACCTAAGAGTTGGAAATGGAGCACGGGTTACTACAACAGCTATAGGGATATATAGCCTTCATTTGCCTAGTGGCCTTGTTTTAGTTTTGAACAATTGCTATTATATTCCTATTGTCACTAAGAATATTAATTTTGTTGCGCGTTTAACAAAAAAATGGATTTTAGATTTTATTTTCTAATAATAACTGTCAATTTTGACACGATAATGTTCTTTATGGTTGTGGGATATGTGTTGATATCATTTATATTCTAGATACTAAAACTGAAATTCTAAATATGGACATAGTTAAGAAATCAAAGTTAGATAATGAGAAAACTTCATACTTATGGCATTGTCATCTAGGCCATATAAATGAGACTCACTTAACTAAGTTACACAAATGTGGTTACGTGGGCCCAATATAAGAGGAATCCTATGGGGCATGCGAACCTTGTTTAAAGGTAAGAGGACTAAGAAATCATTCAAAGGAAAGGGTCAGCGAACCACAAGTACTTTAGAAATAATACATTCTAATGTATGTGGTCCAATGAGTGTTAAGACACATGAAGGTTTCGTCTACTTCATAACATTTACCAATGATTACTCAAGGTATGGTTATTTATACCTTATGAGGCATAAGTTTGAAAGTTTTTAGAAATTCAAAGAATTCAAAACCGAAGTAGAGAAATATGTTGGGAAAAGTATCAAGACCCTTCAATCTGATCGAGGTGTTGAATACTTAATCCAAGAGTTTTAGGATTATCTAAGGGATAATGGTATAAACCCTAACACAATGGAGTGTCAGAAAGGAGAAATCAAACCCTACTCGATATGGTTCGGTCCATGATGATCCAAGTAGAACTTAGCATATCCTTTTAGGGTTATGCACTTGAGAGCATAGTTTATAATCTAAATAGAGTGCCCTCGAAATCAGTTGATCAAACACCATACAAAATGTGGTATGGTAAGAAACCATCTCTTTCTCACCGGTATCATATATTTTTGAATATGTATATGCGCATTGATGAAACAAAGTTCGTGACTAATTCATAGTATGAAAGTGCAAAGACATAGTGGGAGCTATGTTGAGTGAGAACTACACATACGTGTTACTATGAATAGTCTAAATATCCCTAGTCATAGTTTCATTGAGATTGGACATCAATGGAGCGGATAGATTAGCATGTGTAGCCTTACTCCTTGGATTAGTTCCAAGCAGCTAATCTCACAAGCTGAAGGTGGTACCTTGAGTTAACACATGAATGTATTCGGGGTAATACATTGGAGACCGCAATAAGATAGATACTCGGAAATAACTATATCCATGTGTTGGTGTCATGTGTTATTGTAATGGTAGTAAAAGTATCCTCAGACCTGAGATACCAGTTACCTTATGTAGGAGTTGCTATACTTTAGGTCATACTTATCATACCCTAGAGATTAGGATGACATGGGTGATTATGGGTATAGCAATGATCACATGTTGGTAAGTTGTGTAGTCAAGATGGGATCCATCGCTCCTGATATAGTAATATAATGGAGATATACCTTAGGGCCCTTGTTGAAGTGACACACTCATAAACCTCTTATTAGAGTATACAATTGATGGAATGAGTTTCTAATCAATCAAGATACAAAATCGCTAAGTGGTGTTCTTTGTAAACAAGTCTAATTCTAGGATAGCTACGGCTATTACATGAGCTGACACTTAATCCGAGCTTAATAAACTGGATGGTACTTAACTTGATGGAAGGAGTGTATTATATTGGTTACTATTGCAAAATTGGATCAAGTCACAAGAAGGTGACTTTCCGAGTATCGGGGGATTATACATCTTTGCTAGAAATCTTATTTGATAGTCT
>CATIWQ010156863.1:0-11886 GCA_949673415.1 Euphorbia schlechtendalii
ATAAACATGAGCACGTTAATGAAAAAAAATTTTAAAAAAAATTAAGAACATTTAGACAAGTTCAGAGAGCATTGAGAACGTTTAAAAAAGTATCTTCATCTATTAAATAACCGAATTGAGGGGGTGATGGAGTGCGGTTTAGATAAGTTCAGGGGGAAATTAAGAACGTTTAGACAAGTTCAGGGGGGTATTGAAAATATTTCAAAGTTCAGGGAGGAATTGAGAACTTTTAGACAAGTTCTGGGGGAAATTGAGAACGTTTATACAAGTTCAAGGGGTATTGAGAACGCTTCAAAGTTCAGGGGAGCATTTGGAGTATAGGAACAACTCCGAGGGGATCCAAATGCATAAGGTCTTATATTAATATTAGATAAATAATGACAATTTGTCTAAGATATGATTAAATATATTATTACAAACTTGAGGAGGTAAGCTTGTATTAAGAAAATCATCTTGAAAACGATTATAAATATCTCTAGGCATAACTCTATTCTTTTTATAATTAATAGCATCATTATTCACGAATCAAAGATTTCACTCGATCATCAATTCAATCACATTTTATGCTCTTTTTTCCGGATCAATGAATAAATCTTTTTACTTGTGTGACTCACGTGCCTCTGTTACTAGAAAACGTAATTCCTCCACCACTAGTGAACATGGCAATTAAGCGTATGCATTATATAATTTTTGTGAAAGAAAAAATTCTTATTGAACTTTCTTTGTCAAAATAATAGCACATGCTTACATAATACTATATTAGTGACAAAGCAAACATATAAATGGTACTTCAGTAAATAATAAATGATAAATTAACATTTTAAGGAAAGGTCACGTGCTACCGTAAACAAATCCCCAAATCATTTAGGGGAACATTACTTTCATAATGCCAAGTTGTGCATTCTTGGCAAAGGGAAACCTTACATGGTCTAGTCATCAAAACATGTCACTTGAATTGGATATAACTAAAGTTCCGTTTAAATATCATTATTTCTTACATGTCATACTTATAACTTGTGATTTTGCTAATTTGATCGCATTTAAGTTTGAGTGTTTGACACAACATTTTTTATAATAGATCTTCAAAAGTGTGAAATTTGTAACAATAGTTTTCTTTTTTTAATTTTACATGTTTAATTCTAAAATTTTCTCTAATGGAATCAATCAAAATACCAAAATCCTACCATCTTCAATAACTTTTTCCCCAACTATGAAAATCTTAAACAATAAATACTGAATCAAAATACCAAAGCCCACAACTTTGGTAGCCTTCACATCATGATTTACAGTGGCAATATAATTATTTACAATAACTATGAAGTGAAGTTTTTACTTTGTTTAATTAAGTAAACATGAAAGCTTTATAATATCATGTTGAGACATGATAAATTGCTGAACTATTTCAATCTTTGCATTTTGCTTTTTTACATCAAGCATTAGCTTTGGTCAATTAGTAATTAACAAATAGTTGCGTTTAATTGTTTCGAAAACAAAAATAGACAGCAATGACAAAAAACTATAAGAAATTGTTAATATAAGAATAAATTTATAACCGTTAAATTAAACGAGTTTAAGTCATATCATAGTAATTACATAAAGAAATTAACAAGTTAATTTTGTTTGAAAGATTTCAAACCAACAATCACATAATCTTGCTCATGAAGCCGATTGTTCTATATACAAAGCCGAATAAAATTGTTTCCCTCCGTGCTTTGAATGTGTTGCCATTGAAGTAAAAAAAGGTTATCTTTCTCCATGAGAAAAAATTGAAAAGATAAATGTGTTTGTAGAAATTATTCTAATTAGGGCCTAATAAATTTAAGGACAAATAACTTTAGTAGCGAATTGTTAGCCGCGTCAAACAAATTTCATTAGTCTGATTTTCCATTGATGAAATTCAGCTCCTATTCTATCTTTGACCCATTTTTCATTCTGCCATTCTCCGTTCTTGTCGTATTGGCCGCCCCCTTTCTCTTCGCCCAATGTTTGTTTATTAATAGAAGTTTCATTTGCTTTGATTTCTTCCTTCTCTGAGCTTTTGATTTTTAATTTTCTGGGTAATTGGTGGATTGGTCGGGGCATTGCGGCTACAATGGAGAGCGTCGTTCAGAGGTTGAGAAAGTTAGATGCTTATCCAAAAATCAATGAAGATTTTTATAGCCGTACTTTCTCCGGTGGCCTTATAACCCTCGTCTCCTCCGTCGTTATGCTTTTCCTCTTTGTCTCTGAGTTCGGTATGTCTCTTTTTCTTCCATTTTTTCATGTTTTTTAAAAAAATTTTAGTCCCTAAAGATCATTTTATTTATGATTTATATAAGTTTTGTGAAGTTGGTTTTTGATTTGGGAGAATTACGATGTTGCCTGTGATTGAAAATTTTAGACTGTTCAGTTATTGATCACATTGATTTATTTCTGTTGATCTCTATTGTTACCCTATTGTTATATTGTGATCATTTGACCTAGTTCTCAAGTTTGTTCATATGTTATCATTGATTTGTGCCATTTGGCTCATGAATGTTGGATTTTTTTTTTATCTCAGCTGAATTCATAATGTTGTGTTGAGTTTTGAAATTCAATGCTTAATATGTGCCGTATTTGGCTCTCTGGGTGAAGTCATGAGTTAAAATTTGATTTCTAAAGGGTGAATTTAAAATTAAAAGGTTCTGAGCTTATCAATCGGAATTCTGTTTGTTGTGAATGTGTGATTTTTTTTTTTCTTGAAGGCTTATATCTGCACTCTGTAAAGGAGACGAAGCTTTTAGTGGATACTTCAAGGGGCGAAATTTTGAGGATTAATGTAATTTTTTCTTTCTGCTTCCTTTTTGCTTATAAATGATTCAATTAAAATATACTTTCAATCCCTCATAACTTATATATTTAAATATGGTTTTGTCATTTTTGTTTTCTCTTATGATGTTCGCAGTTTGATGTTACTTTTCCGGCCATTCCATGTTCATTACTCAGTCTTGATGCCATGGATATCATGGGAGAGCGGCATTTCGATATAGTACGTTTACATTCCTTGGACAATCTTTTAATTGATTTTATATTGTTTGTGTCGCTAAGTAAAATTTAATGAAATTTGTTTTAATTGTTCTGATTTCCCTTTCTCCCTTGCAGAAACATAATATAAATAAAAAGAGAATCAATGCTCATGGCCATGTATTAGAAGTCAAGAAAGACGGAATTGGTGCCCCAAAAGTAAGTCAGAAAATAATTCCTCCTCGCTATATTGCATATTAAACCTATTTTTCTCGAGATTGTTCAAATAGATGCTCAAGACGGGGCTAATTTTTTATTCTCTATTATCATTCTCGGTTTCTTTTTGTAGTGTTTTAATTTGGTATCGTTTTAGTTTTGAACTTTGTATAATTTTGCAGATTGAAAAGCCTTTACAAAAGCACGGTGGCCTACTTGATCATAATGAAACTTATTGTGGTTCATGTTATGGGGCTGACACAGTAAGTTTAACCTTTGACATACTTTTTCGCCTACTTAGCATTAATATGTGAAGCTTTTAAGAAGAACATAGATTTAGTAGCAATATGGATTCGGCTCAAATATCTGATAGAAACCACAATCTTTTTGCATTATGTTTTCTTAGTTAATTCTTGATAAAAACATTCAAACTAGATATTTCTTGGCATGGGCAGGGTAAAGTAGTCATTGCTTGAATTTTTTTCACTGTTAACGCATATTTTTTTATTACTATTACTTTGACCTGTATTTCTTACCCAAAAAAATACTATCGTTGATGGCATTCATTTTATTAATCTCTAGTAACCCTTTTTTTTATGCAGTCAGATGAACATTGTTGTAACTCTTGTGATGAAGTTCGTGAAGCATACAGGAAAAAGGGATGGGCTTTGAATGATGTTGATGGGATTGACCAGGTCAGTTATAATTTTATGTATTTACTAATTCATAGTTCATACCCTATGCTAATTTACGATGTTGAAGCAAGTTATAAACAGTCAGTAATTGAAGCCTCTGGTACATATTTTTTATCACATTGAAGAATCTAGTTCATGCAGTTAAACCCTTAACATTTTAAAGGGTTTTTTTTTTTGCTCTATCTTGAATTTTCCCCCATTTCTAAGGGATTCCATTGAAAAAATGTTAGTTTCGGTTTGTCGGCGACTCTCATTAGTACTTTGTTTTTTTTAGTAGTCCTCTTACAAATTTCACACTTTTTAATCAACAATCAATAAGGGTATGCAAGTAGTACTAATCTACTTTTAATGTCTTAATTTTTCATCCCAAGCTGTGCATTTAATACTGTGGAAATAATATATGGGTATATATGGAAGAAAGATGGAAAAGAATCGCGGAATTTTGAAATTGACTACTATTTTGGGTTTTTATATTCTGGCTAAATGGAGTGCTAAAAAAATTGATGGAGTATTTATTTACTTGTAAGAGGCACAAGGTGTTAAAATTTAATGGTAAAAGTGAGCGTATAAATACGAGCCCCTAGCCAATAAAATCATTCCGTTGTCTAAATGTACAACACAGACCATTTCCATCAGAATAACCATTTCTCTTGAGAGACAATGAGAAGAGAAAGAGGAAAAGTTGCAGTAATGGTTTAATTTATTGAAATTTCTTTAATGGTGCTTTTGGTTTTTTAGTGCAAACGAGAAGGCTATATCCAGAGGGTCAAAGATGAAGAAGGTGAAGGATGTAATATGTACGGATCTCTTGAAGTCAATAAAGTGGCTGGAAGTTTCCATTTTGCCCCTGGGAAAAGTTTCCATCACTCAAACATCCATCTGGGTGAATTACTCTCTTTGCCGACGCATATTTATAATGTAAAGAAACAAAAAAAAACTGTGTTTTTCAGATTTTTACTTTCTTTAATATGACGAAAAATGTAAATCAATTGTTGTTTTACCTTCTTTGATGCACTATATAGATCAGTCACACCATCAATGTGCTGTCTTTCGGTGATTACTTCCCTGGAGCGATAAATCCTCTTGATGGGTAAATTTTCTTTTATTCTCGGCTGAATTTTCACATTTCGTTCTATATTCTAGCATTAAATTATTTCTTGAAACTTAATGAGTATTTACCATATTCAGGGTACCATGGGTGCATGAAACACCAAATGGCTTGCACCAATATTTCCTCAAGGTTAGTAATTTTTTGCATTGGATTTCTGATGTATGTGTATTTTTCGAATTTTAAAGACGTTTGTCTTGGTAAAAATCCTCCTAAGTTGTGTTAACAATAGTGGAGTGTAACTTGGATAGCTGATTTGGGAATTTTACTTATACTCCCTCCTTTTTTTAATGACTGTCTTTCTAGGGTCTTTGAAATATTTTTAAACAAGTGTTTTTTTACGATTTCAATGCACATCTTGTCCATTTTACCCTTAATTTAATGCACATGAAAATGACAAAAAAATAAAGTATCCAATCAACTTTCAATGGAACAGAAATCATAGGGGTAAATAAGTGTTTTTATTGTTTTAATTAATGTGACACTGGTACTGACAGACAACCTTAAAGTAATGGTTATTTAAAAAGGGAAGGAGTATTAGCCATTCAAGTCAAAATAATTATATTTTCTGAATAATTATTCATCGTTGACATTGTGTACCGTAAGGAGTTAGGCAGGCCTTGTTCTTTTGAACGTCCGTGAGTTGAATTGAACTGAACTTATTTCAGTATGGACTAAATTGAACTTATTTCAATGTAAATTTATAACTACGCAGAACTGACCTTAATCCGTTTCTTTATATGTATAGCAACATCTTGATGGATTTACTCTGTTCAACTTTGCAGGTGGTCCCAACGCTATACACGGATGTCAAAGGAAAACTCGTAAATTCGAACCAGGTATGTATGTAGTTTACTAAACACTCCCTGCAGGTAAAAAATCTGTTCCTTTTGAATTCATGAGTAACACTACATTTCGGTTTTCTGCAGTACTCTGTTACGGAGCATTTCAAGAAAACCGATTTTGCTAGGCTCGACTTCAATCCCGGGGTTTTCTTTATTTACGACTTTTCTCCAATTAAGGTGTGTTCTTTAGTAACTTTGCTGAATCTCCGATTTGAAGTCTTATACACAGCTATGTCATGGAAATCGGCCATTCGTTGCAACTTATATATCTAAACGTTAAAGACGACATATTTGCAGGTGACATATGAAGAGCGTCACATCCCATTCTTACACTTCTTGACAAATATTTGCGCAGTTGTTGGAGGTAAGCTCTATTTATAACTGAACTTTAACTTATTTCGAGCTAAATTTATAGCTACAGACAGTTGAAGTGGACCAAAATGAATTAAACTGAATTGATTTGCAGACCAAGAGAACAGGCCCTTAGGCGAATTTAAAATCTCATGTCGGTTATTTTAATGTGTTTTTTTAATATTATGTTGTAGGCATTTTCACGATTGCTGGAATTATCGACTCGTTCGTGTATCACGGTCAAAAAGTGATGAAGAAAAAGATGGAAATAGGAAAATTGAGATAATATTTCCAGATGAAAAAATGCATTGGGATTTGTTTCTTCTGAATATCAGAATCAAGTCAGTTAGGAGTTAGGGCACAGGAAGATTACATTGGTTAGAAAATGATCTGAAAAAAAAAACTGTAAAATTTAATACAATTTATTTGATCAGACACGGTGAATCGATTTTTTGACGTGGCGTAATTTCATTGAACGTTACTTTTTCTCCATCTTAGAAATTAGAATTGTACTCAGCTGAACTCATATTCGAACTGTTAATTGTATTGAATTCGATGAAAATCCAAACCATTGAAATCTGCTAACGGTGAAAAGATATAGGGGTAGTTTGAGATTGCTTTCCCAGTTTGTTTTTTCGAAAAGTTTCATTTTCAAGCTTTTACTACAAGCAGCAGAGTTGATTTTGAAAAAAACAAGTCAGGCAGTTCCTAATTATATAGTATGAATGATCAAAATGTGTTGTTTAAAGCGATAATATTTAATTATATTAAAAGCTTGTGAGCAAATTATTGGGACAGTAGCTTGAAAAGCAATATTAAACAGGCTCGTAATTAAACATGCAAATCAACGTGAACAAAGGCTCAGCTACTTCAAAGTTAATATTAAATTTTGTCCCTGCAGTTATTATTTTCCTAGGAAAATCTGCCTCGAATTATCCTTTTTCTCGTGATCTTGTTCGAGTTATTTAGGGCTTCTTTGGTATTGTTTTTGAAGCTGTTATCTCGATAAGTTGGTCACACAAATTTTTTATAGAAATACATATTTTAACTTTGAACAACACATTTTGATCCTTCATACTATTTAATTATGAACTGTCTGACTTGTTTTTTCTAAAATCAACTCTATTAATTGTAGGTTAAGTTTGAAAATGAAGCTAAATTGAACAGCTTAGGAAAGTTGTTTAGGAAAGCTTAACCAAATTGGCCAAACTCTTTCCACGCTAATAGAAACATGTGAAGTTTCTCCTTTTAAGTGCCTCAAATATCTTTATATGTTAACCATTAAGATAAGAATCTGTCCATCAAATTATTAAACAATGTATTAAAAAGTCATTAAATTAATGGCAAGTTTAGAATAAATTTAACACAAGTAGTAATCATTAAAAATGTGAGTTTCATTACTACTTTTTCTTTATATTTTTTGGGGTGTAACGTCATTTACTTTTGAAAAGAACATGTCTGAATTGAATTGTAATCAACAAAATTTAATCTAGAATTTGATTAAATTGAATTGTACTAAAATCCAAAATAGCATAGCCTCCTTATGGTTACAACTATTTTTCGTTACCTAGAAAGGAAAAATATAGAAAGTTACATATTGCTTTAAAAAATACGTTTAACCATATTTATTCAAATAAATAGTTTTCCATGGTGACGTGATACTATAATAATAATAATATTAATAATAATAATAATAATAATAATAATAATTATTATTATTATTATTATTATTATTATTATTATTATTATTATTATTGTTATTATTATTATTATTTATTTATTTCCCCCTAGATCTGCTCAATACTAACGTTCTTACATTTTTTTCCTAGACTAGAACAAATCACAAAGCATAATGAGAATGTACACTTACTAAGATTCCAAGAATACAATGCTCACTTTAACTTTACATTATTTGAGTTCAATTCAATTATGAGCATATGAATCTCATAATTATTCCAGCTAAAATACCTAAAAAATAAATTGGTACTTTTTTTTAATAATTTCACAGAGCCAAATGTAGTCTTCTATAAATGGACAAAAAAAATAGCTGAATAATAACAGGCAATGGAGAAAACATGTGGACCATTACAATCAATAATAGGCCTAATATTAACAAGAATCTAATCAGGACACAGCTGCACCTCATCATAAATTATTCGATTTATTGTGAGATTGCTTATTTTTAAGTCTTTTTCTATTTTTATGCTACAATTGTGTTTTAAAATTCGGTTTAAGCGGAATATTTTAAGAATACTATTTCGATTTTTCCTAATCGGACGATTTTAGGGGAATTGACCGACTAGGCGGCTCTAGGCAATGGATTTTTATAATGAAAAAATGATTTTTCAAATGTTGTGCTTTAAAAATTAATGCATAAATGAAATTTTAAATTTTATTAAAAAGTTTTTACTCTTTCTTGCCTTAAATAAATAATTATAATTTGTAATTTAAAAAACTTAATATGATTAATATTAATAAATTTATTGATCAATGAGTACTTTTTGAAGGTTTTTCAGCAATTATATGTAAATCCGCCTAATCGCTGAAGTATTGGCTTAATTCTACATGTCAAAACATCAATTGTCCTGAATTCATATGATGGGAGGCACTTGATAGGAGGGGCTGTCCCTTAGAATAAAAACTTGTTAAAAATTAGTAAACGAAGTTTACAATGAGTCTATCATAAAATACCATTTTCTCATATACCTACACTTTTATAGTATTGTTGACACTTGACACAATAGACAATACATGACTTTAGGAAATAGGAATGTAGAAATATGAAACTTTAGGCATTTACTATATTTATACGCCGTAACTTAGTTTATTTTTAACAAAGTTACATTATTTCATCTTTTATCATTATAAATTTTTTTTTGTTACTTTAAATTATTTTTCTAGATTTTTTATTTTTATTCCTTTTATTTATCAATTTCGAATATCAATAATCAATACAACTTTCACTATTTTTTCTAATTTATCAATTTTTTATTTAGGAAAGAAATTAAGTTTTATTAAAATTATAAGATATTATTTACGAAAAATGATGATTTTATCATACATTAATAAGAATAAATTATTTTAATAATTTAATTAATGTTTTATTATTTCGATGAAAAGAAGGAAATTTGACGGTGACTATGATGATTTCTCATAGTAACGATAAAAAAAACACTTGTCATTCATACATGATGGTAGGTGTCCTCCATTAAGATATCCAAACAACGTGAAAATTAAAATAAAATTGTAAAACAAGACAAAATGACATATTTGCCCAGAAATCTGGTGTCGTTGTAAAATTATTATTTCTTGTGTGAACACTTTAGAGCAGTTATTGATTGGGTCCAAACCCTCCACACGTCAAAACAAATGAGTTTGGCCTAATAAGTTCACACCTTCTACACCAAACCAAACTTAATGTTTTTAAAAATTTTCTCTTATAATAATTCGGCCGCCTAAGGCCTAAATTTCTAGAACATTGTGAATTAGTAAAAACATGAAGCACAAAACAAAACACAATTAGTCCATTAACTTACACTCCACCTAAACCATAACATATCCACAAACCACAAGTCAATGAACTCACAAGTCAACTTAGTAACACCAAGTACCCGAAATACAAAAATATTTTATATAATTTTCTCCGCTTCAAACCAGAAGGTAAACATTATCGCTTAGAAGCTCGATAAGGAAGCGATTGCAAGAGCAATGGCAAGAGAAGAAACCGAGATTGACAATGCATGTGAAGCTCCGGGGGTCCCGGGTGATGGAGCTTGCACATTCGATCCGGTGGTCCCGCTCGGGGTAACAGTTGGGGATATTGACGGAGGTAATCCTGCGAAAAAGATCGATAAATCGAACGATTTGATATATGTCATTAGCTTTATAAACTAAGATGACCCAAAAAATGCACATATTTCAACTTGTCATTTGAATGACTAATTCAAATACACCCAAATGGAAGCATTCACTTTTGGACTAAATTGATACATTAAGTTAGGGCAAAATGATCATGTAACCCAAGTTTAGGAGCCAAATTGACCAGAAATTCTACTATGGTAAAACTTCCACAAAATGTCCAACAAAGTATATATCCTATCTCATTCCCAATCTTACACAATGCAACCCATATGAAAATTTACACTAAACATGAAAGGAATGATGGTGATTTGGCATAAACAACACCAAAGTTAGCATCTTTTACAGAAAATATGCAAGCGAACAGCTGAAATTTAGTGAGAAAAACAGTTAACGTAGTTCTTTTTAGTTCAGCTTTATTTGAAATTCAAACCACCAAATTTGACAGGCTTTTTTTCATGTCTCAGATTCAGAAACCCAGTCATTAGACCAAATCGGTTTACTTATATCTGAAAAACACTTGTAAGGCCACAATTTTAGCATATTTAAATTGCACTAAAATTTCAAAATAGTAACCACAATTTAGCACATTTAAATTGCACATTTATACAGTACCTACATTTTTAAACTGCATTAAAAATTTAATCTTTTGGGTCAAATCAAAGCAGACAATTGCAATAAACACCCTTATGAAACCTTGCATGTGTAGATTTAACAAGAAAATAACATCATATCAAAACCCGAAATAAAAATTAGGTAAAATAACATACCGGGAGATCCAGTAGGAGTCAAACCCACTGCAAAAACACCAAAACCCATAAACAAAAATCAAAACTTTAGGTCGAATCTCAAATCTAAACAAACAAAATTGAAAACCCAGAAAGGAAAACAGAAGAAATATCGATTACTAACATCCACAATTGGAAACAGAAGGGGCATGGAGTTTGCAAGCAGAAGGAAGAGAAAGAGCCTTAGTAACATTCAACACAATACCCAGCTGAGTACTGCTTTTAAAAGCCTCACAAAGGCACTCAGAATCTGTTTTCAGCACAGTTTTCAAGCCAGAACAGCAAGTTCCTTCTGGTTTTGTTGCTGTGCTTCCGTTTGAGACGAAAGACAAGCAATCAGCCATGTTTAGAACTAAACTGGAGCAGTCGACGGCCGGAGCCGGAGCTGTTTGGTGGTTCCCGGCCGCATCGGCGGAGGTGATGGAGTAGATGGAGAGAATGCAGAAAATTGGGGACAGAATTGAGGCCATTATTGTAATGTAATTGGGAAGTGGCGACAGGGAGAAGTGGGTATTTTTAGGAAGTTTGAGAGGGGATTATTTATAGGGGAGAAAGTTTGAGTTGAGAAATGAGAAAAAGGCACGTTACCAAATTTAAAATAAATATTGTACTAAATTGGTAACTCATTAAAATTTTAACAATGTGAAATTATGGGTTACATCTCACAGTATATAAAATTTTAAAAAATGCTTTGCAACTTTATAAAAGAAATTGGTAAGTTGTGAAGCGATTATGCTAAGTTTATTTATTAGTTTAAAATGTTTGATACAACTAGTTTTGCATGTTTCAAAAAAAAAATATTGAATGTTGCATTGATACATGAGAATAACAAATAAAAAGAAAAATAAAATTTTATTTAAAAAGATAATTTTTCAACATCAAAGAGAGTAATAACGATAATTGTAATCACAACAGCTGCTACAAGCTGATTCAATAAAGTGGGAATCAAATTATTGTAAGTATTTCAGTATGGCTTTTCATAAATTCTATTTAAAGTTTGACACTCAATAGCATGATTATTCTTAGGATAAATAAGTTTAGAT